>JAQQSZ010017848.1:0-10706 GCA_028646595.1 Phalanger gymnotis | reverse complement strand
GCAGAAATGATGTAATTAGGTAGCATCGCTCCACCAACTGGAGAGTTAGGGTGGAGGATGAAGTTTGTTCTTTTGTGTTCTGTTCTCCAGAAAGAGTGAGAGTAAAATTTGTATTCAGAGAACTGACCTACCATTTGCTTAAAGCAACATCTTCCATTTCTGCCTTCGCAAGGCACCTTCTACCTCCTGCTGCCTGCCCAACTTTGGGCACATCTAGAACTTCTAGTGCAAAGAAGAGCAACCTACCCTTCTGTTGCACTGTCTTCCTGCCTATCCTTCCATCTGTCCATCTGACTGTGGGCCTTCCATCTCATATTGCACTTGCCTCCAGCCTGAACTCCAACCTCTGTCGGGAAGAAGAATGGGACCCTTCACTCAATCATGAACATTCTCACACTTGGTCATAACCTCCACATGCCAATGAAGCTCCTTAATTCCTGCCTTCTTGTCAGGGAACTTCAACATACATAATGCTTCTCCCTCAAATTTCCTGACCATTCAATTACTGAACCTACTCCTCTCCCATAAGCTACTTTTCCACCTCACCTTAGACACACACAGAGATGGTCATACCCCCATCTTACTATTATCCACAAATATGCTACCTACAGGTTCAAGAATTTTGCAATCCCCTAATTGGCCATAATCTATTGGCTTTTCTCCTCTCCCTCTCCCTTCCCTTACAAAACTCTGCTCTTCATCTGGATTGTGACCTTAAGTCCCTTGACCCCTCAATTATCTCCAAGGCCATCTCTTGGGAACTAATCACTCTCTCCTCCCCATTTCCTCCCTTTGGTGAACCAATTCAACTCTGTCCTCCTCTCTTGAATCTCTAGCTCCCTCATCATATCACTGATTAGGCCCAGCCAAACCCCAGTCTTGGGTCACTCCCACCATTTATCACCTTCATTCTTACACACATGCTGCTGAATGAAAGTGGAGAAAATCCACTCAGTCATTCTGACTGGGTGCATCACAGCGTACTACACTACTCAACTAGGCCCTCAATCCTACTATAGGTCCCTTAACAACCCACTATCCCACTTTCCATAGTAGTTTTTCTACATCTTTTCATCCTTCCTCAAACATCCTGTGACCTCTCTTCCTTTCACTCTCTCAGCTGAGAAACTTGCCTCATATTTTATAGAAAAAATTGAAGCCATTTGCCATGAACTCCTACTTCTCTCCTCTTCCTCAGTTCCTATGTCTCAGAGGCCTTCTGCCACTTTCTTCTCCCTCACTCCTCTCTCATAATGAGGTGGACTTACGAGGCTAACCCCTAACTGCTAAAGGGATCCAATTCTATCCTATATCTTTCAACAGATTGCCCTCTATATCATCCTTATTTTATGTTAAACCATTGACTCTTATTTTAAAGCATTCCCTGCTTTCTGTCTCATTCCTTATTGCCTACAAACATACTCATGTCTCCATTATCCTGAAAAAAAAACCCCTCACTTGATCTCTCTATCCCCATGAATTCTCATTCTAGATCTGTCCTGCCCTTAATAGCTAAATCCCTTGAAAAAGAAGAGTACAACAGTTGTCTCCACATTCTCTATTCTTAACCACTTACAATCTGGTATCCTACACATTCCACTGAAACTTCTCTCTTCCAAGTTACTAATAATCTCTTAGTTGCCAAATCCAATGGTCTTTTCTCAATTCTCATTCTCCTTGATGTCTCTGAAGTCTTTGACACTGTTGAGCGCTCTCTTCCTTGATACTGTCATCTTTCTAGGTTTTTAGGACGCTGCTCTCTCCTGGTTCTCCTCACATCTATTTAATCTCTCTTTTTCTGCCTCCTTCGCTGGATCCTCTTCCAGGTCAATTCTATTCTGAGCCTTCTTTTCTTCTCCTTTCACTGAGTGATCTTATCAGCTCTCATACCATCTCTGTGCTGATGATTCTCAAATCTATCTATCCTGCCTCAACTCTGCTTACTTCCAATCTCTCATCTCCAACTGCCTTTCAGATATCCTGAACTGAATGGTCTACTGACATCTTCAACTCAACATGTCCAAAACTATTCTCCCCCTCCCCCACTCTCCCTATTACTGTGAAGAGCAGTACCACCCTCCCAGTCCCTTGAAACCTTGGAGTCATCTTGGCCTCTTACTATCTTTCAGCAACCCACACTCCCCATGCAATCTGTTGCTGAGGACTGTTGATTTTGCCTTTGCAACATCTCTTGCAACACGGCTTCTCTTCTCTGACACTGCTACTACTCCATTTCAAGTCCTCATCACTTCACCTCTGGACTATTGTAAGATCATGCTTAGTGCGTCTGGTTGCTTCAAATCTCTCCCCACTCCACTCCATCCTCCATATAGACACTAAAGTGATTTTCCTAACCATAGGTCCCATTATCCCTGCCCCCCTTCTCCATATCTACTCAATAAACTTCAGTGGCTCCCCATTGCCTCCAGGATCAAATATAAAATCCTTTCTGGCCTCAAACCCTTCAAAACCTAGCCTTTTCTTCCTCTCCAGTCTTTATGTAACTTACTCCCCATCATATATTCTTCTGCACATTTTCTCTGCTGTCCTCCATGCCTGGAATACTCTGCCTCCTCACCTCTACCTATTGACTTCTCTGGCCTCCTTTCAATCCCAACTAAAATGCCACATTTTACTGGAAACCTTCCTCAAACCCTCTTATTTCTAGTGCCTTCCGTTTGTTAATCATTTCCTATTTATCTTGTATATAGCTTGCCTGTATATAGCAGCTATATATGTGTATGGGTACACACACACATACACACATATACATACACATATTTGCATGTTGTTTCCCCCATTGGATTAAGCTTCTCCAGGGCAGGGGCTGTCTTTACTTTCCTTTTATATCCCCAGTGCTTAGCACAGTGCCTGGCACATAGAAGGTGCTTAATAAATGTTTATTGATTGATTGCCTTCAATAAAGACACAAATTGATTTGACTAAATTCACAGATGATTTCTCTTGACAAATTAATGTGATCTTCAGTCCTTAATCCGTCAGTCAGGGAACCAGACTTTGGTTAAATAACACAGCATTTCATAATCTCTGGTCTCTATTCTTAGAAAATAATCTGAAATGAATGAATGCAAAACATGGTATTGCTGAATTTTTGAGTCCACTATCCATTGCACATGAATCCCCATCAAATCACCCCAGATTTAAAAATAAATATAAGAATGATATTCCAGTTAGTTATCCCTTACTCCCACTGCTACTCCATAATTAGAATAAATTTTTCAAATGACCAAAAAATAAAACTATTCTTGCCAGTGGAGCAGGAAACCTCTCAAAGAAAGTATAAGCCAAGTACTGGGAGAACAAGCTAGGTTTGTGTCACTGATATTTTCAGAGGGGAATAGAGAATTTGACAATATGAAGATTAGAGAAGGTTCAAAGGAAAGTCACAGAAAGAGAACAAAACCTCTGAGGGAGGAAAAAGAGATTGGAATTATTTATCCAGGAGAAGAGAAGGCTGGGCAGGGAATCATTTAATAATTGTCCTCATGTATTAATTAGCTATTCTCAGTATACCCAAAAGAAGGAAGGGCTTTAAGCTGAAGTAGGAGAGATTTAGGTTCAACAAGTATATGGAGGAATTTCCTGATTGTGAAGTAACCTTTGGAATAGACTTTGGAATAGGTTTCAGTGGAATATTTTCTCTGAAGAACTTTAAATCGTAGATTCTTCTTTATCTGTGGCAGGTTATGAATAGATCTGCTTGAAGCCTGGGAGTTGAGGAGATGACTTCTCAAGGTTCCATCTAGCCTGTGATTCTTAGCCACTTCAGCAGACCTCCTGGTGATGGGAAACACACAGTTTAAGGAGAGGCCCTAGAAGTCAGACAGAGAAGAAAGTAACAGCAGCTGCATCGACAGTGTCTATTAGAGTATCTAACTAAAGGTGAGTCAGGTTACCTTGACCTAAGGTACTCCTTCAGACTTGGGTGAGGGGAAGAGGAGCACTGCCTTTAGTTTGGGGTGGGGAGTCTCCACTATCCTTCCGAACCTCCCAGGCAAATGCTTAGTCAGCTGAAACAGGAGAAATAGAACGATGTTTGGCGGGTGACCCGTGGGAGGGACCCACTGCAGGAACCCTGGGAGAAGAGGCTGGAGGGGAGAGGAGTGAGCCCCTGGGCCATAGCATCAGCACCAGAGGGTTCCACTCTCCCTCGTGTGTCTCCAACGCCATTCTAGCTTCCTCAGCAATTGCGGTGCCCTCCCCCCTTTTCAGTGCCTTTTTTCTTTTCAGTTGCTGCAGGAGAGTCTCCTCTTTCCAAGTGTCTGGACCTGGGGGTCATGCAAGTCACTGCCACCACTGCCTTCTGTGGAGAAACGGAGGGAGGGGAGAGGAAGAAAGGAAGGAGAGAAGGAGGGAGGAAGGAAGAAACAGGGGGAAAGAGACGAGATAACACCTCCTCTTCTTTTCTCTCCCTTTTAGTCTCTGCTCTCTTGTCTCTCCGCGCTTTTTGTTTCACTCTCTCCCACCCCTCCTCCTCCTCCTCCACCGCTTCAGTCTCGATAACTGAATTTTCGTTCCTCCTCCACCTCCTCCTCCTCCTCCTCGTCTTCCTCCTCCTCCTCCTCCTCTTCCTCCTCCTCTTCCTTCCCCCTCCCCTCTCTCCCTCTGCACCCTAGCACACCAGAGAGGAGCTGCTGTAAGAGAAGAGTGTGTGGGAGAACAGGAGAAGGAAGAGGTGGCCGTGGTGGGTGTGGGTGTGTGTAAGGACACGGACTCGCTTCTTATTCTTGCTCTTGCAGTAGGCGAGGGAGCCCAAGGAGACCTGGTGAGCCGCAGTAAGCGGACTTCTGCTAGGAAGATGCTGAAAGTCACCGTGCCCACCTCTACTTCCTCCTCCAGTTCTTCCTCGTCTACCTTGGCTGGGAACGCCTCGGCCACTCCCGACTATTGGATAGACGGCTCCAATAAAGACTCTTTGGATGATTTCTTCGAGGTGGAGACGGAGCTGGGACGGTAAGAAGGAGGAAGAGGAGGAGATGGAGTGTTTGTGTGTGTTGGGTGGGGGGGAGGATGGAGGTGAGGCGGGGTGCAGAGGCAGGAGAGCGGGCCGGCTGCAAAAAATCGGGGATTCTGTCCCTCAGGCACTGTTAGCTTCTCTGGCTGCCGTAGCTTAGCAAAACCAGACGAGCCTCTCCCGGCTGTGTGCAGGTAAACAAATGGGAGGAATGGAGTGTGCGTGCGTGGTTCAGGGGGTCACAAGCAGAAGGGAGCCTCTCCACCTTCTGGTTTTCAGGGACACTGACTTTCTCCCTTTCCTTCCTCCATTATCATCATCATCGTCATCATTATCTCATTTCAATTTGCTCCCTCAGTATAATTAACTAAATTTCGAGGAGACACTTCTTGGTCAAGGTATTCTCCTTGCAGAGAAAATTTAGGTTTGCTGTAATAGTATAGAGCAGAATTCGATCTCTACGCCATCCCTGTTCTCCCCAGCAATCTCCAGCCCCAGCCTCTTTTCAGACAGCTTTCTCCTCCACTTTTGAACCCCACTCTGTTATCCATCCTACTTCAATTAATCCAGGACTACAACCTATTTGAGCGTCCTTTTGTCTTGGGGATGGGAGGAGCAGAAATATGACAAAAACGTTAAAATTTGATTCCCCTCCCCCTGCCCCATCTTGCTCTCTAAATTAAGTGACATTGGAAATTAAACTTAAATACCAGCTTGCTTGCAGTGGTTGTTCAGGAGTAGGGAGCAGAATGAATCACCTCCAAGAGTTTGTGGCAGAATAGTAATCTAGTGATGCTTTAAAGAAAAAAAAATACAGCTCAAAGGGTTTAGATGAGTGATCATTAGTGAGAAGGGTCCTAGCTATTCTTTTTTCATGTATTGTAGTTCCTTGTTTAAATTATGTAGCAGTTTCCCCTGAGCTGCAGAATTATCCCTTCTGATCTGATGTTTACAGTGGCCTAAGACTTTTGCTATGGGACTGGTGCCAAATGCTATTGTATTTTTTACATTTGGGGTTCTCTTTTTGTTTTTCTATTCAGACATGGGGGAAATTCTAATTACTCATTTAAGATTCAGATCCTTTATTGTGGGAGAACCTAAAGATAAAAAGTTGTTGGTTCCTTTCAGTTTTCATGCTCAATGATGCCAGGAAATTCCACTGGGGGTGAGGGTGGAGGAGGGTAAGGAGTTTAGCTAATAGAGATTTCTTTTTTTTTTCTGTTGATAAAAGTTCTAAATTAGATTTTGTAATTTGAACACTGTGTGCAAGGATTCAGAGGACCTTTTTCCTCATTGCTTCTCTTTCATTCTTCCTCCTTTCTCTTTTCCCTCAAATCTAATTGGGCTGAGCAGCTGTATTAGATGACTCTAAGATGCAAAACATTTGAATTCAAAGGAATAATTGTCAGTTATCAAATGTTTCCAAATGTACAATATTATACAAATGAAACATCCAGGTGATTGAATGAATTAAAAAAAAATTATCAATAATATGAAAGGTAGAAAGGTGAAGTAGGTAGAGAATTTGCAATGGGGTAGTGTAAGGGTTCTTACTTATGACACAATTGTGTAACCATGGGCATGTCACTGAACTTCTTCATGATCTAGACAACTCTTTAATACTTATAGATGATTACAGACTTCCACACTGGGAGTTTCTCCTCTGAAGAAATTACAGGTAGGGACTGTTCCTCTACTGATGAAATCCCAGTACTCTTCCTCCATCAAAAAATTGAAAAATGTATGTAAAATGTACATTCTAGTAATGGTAAATAGAACAACCTAATTTTGTAAATAGAATGATAGGTTGTGTTTCTGTGCAGAGGATTAAACTTTTAATTAAATAGTCTACTTAAATTTTTTTTTGATTGGCATCTTAGAAGTTGTTAGATCATTAAAGAAATTCTTATAATCAGGTTAGGAGGGGCCATTCCTAGCAGTAAACTTACATGCCTTTCTAAATATTGTTTATCGTAAATCTGTCACTAATATGCTTTGAATTGACATGTACGAGCACATCTAAGAATATCTAAGTCTAATAGGGAAAATATAAGAATTTTGAAGGTTATACTGAAATTTATAAGTAAAAAAAAAGAGACTGTGTTGATTGAATATTTATAGAATAACTTTCTGGTACATTAGTTGTATCCTGAGAGAGCATGGAGTAGTGGCTAAGAAAGCTGGTCTCAGAGCCAGAAAGACCTGGGTTCAAGCTCTGCTTCTGACATATATTGACTGTTTCAACCTGTGCAATTCACTTTAACTTCTCAGTGGTTGAGAAAACTCTTTAAGACTTTAAGCTGCGGAGAAGATGCCAAGCTGCACTACTAAGGACTACTAAGGAACTTCCTATAACAGTCCAATCACTATCCCGTTCTGTCTAAATAGCTTGTTGAACATTCTGTACTTAGTTCTCTTAAATGTATGTTAATAATACCATAGACACTTCACCCAGGATTGAAGTATATTAAGATCTAAAGGTTTAAAATTATGAACTCTTTCGCTGTGCTCATTAGCAAAAATCTAAAATGTTAATTATCTGTAGATTGCAGCATTAAGTTACACATTTTATGTCTCCTCATAATTTAAAAACTAATTTCCTGATCAAAGTCTTTTCCTAATAAATAAATGGAAAATTTTAATTTTGTAGCATTTAAAAAATGCCTTCTGTCCACATATGTCTTTAAAGCAATTAATATAGCTTTTAAGAGCAAAAGATCATAATGATGCTATAATTGTTTGTGGGGCAAATTTCCTTTTAATTATACAATAATTGGAAAAATTAGAAAATTAAGGCTGAATCAATCAGTTTCAAGCCCTTGACTTTTTGGTCATAACTATATGACTTCAACAAATAAAATTAATAATACAAAACTCAACCAATTGATTGTCCATGGGTCACTGCAATACTGTCTGACATTAAAGAGTTCCAAAGTATAATTCTGCCTTTTGGATGACAAAGTGAAATGTTAACAGAATTAATTAGAGATAATTTATAGCTCTCCTATAAATTATAATCTTTATTTTAAAGTAGTTCTTATTGAATGCATAAGAACTTTATTTCTCCCTACCCAATTTTATTTTTTAGGATCATCCCCCATAATCAACCCAAAACCATCTTTCTGTACTCTTTTGAACTGTACTCTTTTGAATGATAACATTCTTAAGAGTTACAGATACCATTTTCCTGTATAAGAAGTAAACAGTTTAACTTTATTACATCTGCTATAATTAGTCTTTCACGTTTACCTGTTTATGTTTCTCCTGATTCTTGTAAGTCAGATTTTCTGTTCAGTTCTGGTCTTTTCCCCAAGAATACCTGGAAGTCCTTTAGTTCACTAAAAATCCATTTTTTCCCCTTGCAGGATTACACTCAGTTTTGCTGGGTAAGTTATTCTTTCTATTTGCTTGTAATACTTTCTCCTTTACCTGGGAACTTTTAAACTTAGCTATAATGCTCTCACAAGGTTTCATTTTGGGATCTCTTTCAGGTGATGATCAGTAAATTTTTTCCATTTCTATTTTACCCTGTAGTTCTAGAACTTCAGAGCAATTTTCCTTAATAATTTCTTTCAGTATGCTGCCTAGACTGTTTTTAAAATTATAATTTTCAAGCAATCCAACAACTCTTATATTATCTCTCCTTGATATGTTTTCCAAGCAGCTGTTTTTCTAATGAGATATTTTACCCTGTAGTTCTAGAACTTCAGAGCAATTTTCCTTAATAATTTCTTTCAGTGTATTGCTTAGACTCTTTTTTAAAATTATAACTTTCAAGTAGTCCAACAACTCTTATATTGTTCTTCTTAAGAGAACTCACTATAAAGAAAGGTACAGGAAATTAGGGGAAGTTGATTTTTGGAGGCTGCATTTACAACAACAATCTAGAACTCCCCACTTCCTTGCTGTATACTCTATGACCTAGGGTGTGGCAGCAAAAGAAGAGAACTAGTAGTTCTGTAATTTGCATGAAGTCGTATAAACACAAAGTGATAAAGAAGCTTCTTTTCTCTTTTGAAGAAGTGTTAGTTTACCTAGTTAGTCAGCAAGCATTTATTAAGACTTCGTATGGAGGAAATTGTGGGAAGATGGTGGAATAGGGCAGGAAACTACCTAATTCTCCCAAATTCCCCCACAAATACCTTAAGATAATACCTTAAAGTAAAATTTGGAGCTGCAGAAATAATTAAAAGTTAAGGTGAAGCACCTGTCTGGCCTGACAACTTGGGAGGACATTAGGAAAGACCTGATATCCAGGGGGAGGTTCTGGCCTGATTGAAGTTCAGATACCAGGTAGATACCAGAAGTCATCATTCAGCAAGCCCTGGGGGCAGCTGCGGCTGGGGTGCTTTCCCACAAGCAGTATGGGGGTTGGACAGCTGATAAGGGGGAAGATTGTGGGGCACTCCACTAGTGCTGGATGGGGTCCCAGGCTGTGACTGCATTGAGGAGGAGTGAGAAAATGCTGGTGCATGTGGTCACTTGGAGGAAAGCATTGTCCCAGATTTCAGTTCCAGGGCAGAGGGGTGAGCTGATGCTTGTAAACTCGTTTGAAGGACTGAAGGGAGCAAAAGTGTTTTTGGTGACAGTGGTGCTGGGGGCCCTAGTCAAGGCTCAAGGGCAGAGAGGAGTACCTGAGGTCACTTAGAGATCAAGGTGTGAACTAGAGGAATAGTGACCATGCCTAGCCTTGGATTATAGAACATTGGAAGAACCAAGAGGTCAAAGACCACCAGATGGAGCTCATAAAACAATAGCATGAAAAACCTGAAGCCTGAGACATTATCCCACACACCCTGGGAGCGGAGCCTACTCTAACATAAAGTGAACAGCCAAGAAATAGGCCATTTAAAAATGAGTTAAAAAAAACAGAGAAAGAACTTGATTATAGATAGTTACTGTGGTGATAGAGAAGATCAGGGTTCAAACTCAGAAAAGGACAAAACAGCTTTTTATAAAACTTCAAATAAAATGCAAAATGTTCACAACCAAAAATAGTTCTTGGGAGAGCTTAAAAAACTTTAAGAATCAAATAAAGACAGGTTGAAGAAAAATTGGAAAAAGAAATGAGTAATGCAAGAAAAGTAAGAATATTATTAAAAGAAGGTCAACCAATTGGAAAAAGAGATCCACAAACTTATGGAAGAAAATAATTCCTTAAAAATTAGAATTGGGCAAGAGGAAGGCAATAACTTCTTAAGACACCAAAAAATAATAAAATGAAATAAAAAGAATGAAAAAATAGTAGAGAATTTGAAATATCTCATTAGAAAAACAGCTACTCAAAAAACAGATCAAGGAGAGATAATATAAGAGTTGTTAGACTACTTGAAAGTTATAATTTTAAAAAGAGTCTAGGCAATATACTGAAAGAAATTATTAAGGAAAATTGCTTTGAAGTTCTAGAACTAGAGGGTAAAATAGAAATGGAAAAAATCTACTTATCACCACCTGAAGGAGATCCTAAAATGAAAACTCATGAGAGCATTATAGCTAAGTTTAAAAGCTCCCAGGTAAAGGAGAAAGTATTACGAGCAAATAGAAAGAAACAAGTTAAATATTGTGGATAGCAAGGATGACATAAGATTTAGCAGCTTCTACACTAAGAGACCGAAGGGCTTGGAATTCAATATTCCGGAGGGCAATGGAGCTAGGATTAAAACCAAGAATCACCTACCCAGCAAAACTGAGTATCATGCTCCAAGGCAAAATATGGAATTTCAATAAAATA
>JAQQSZ010017847.1:0-10706 GCA_028646595.1 Phalanger gymnotis | reverse complement strand
TTTTTGGGGGTCTCCTTTAGCAAGTCATTGACTTGTTTTTCATGGTTTTCTTTCATATCTCTCATTTCTTTTCCCAATTTTTCCTCTACTTCTTTTACTTGCTTTTCCAAATCCTTTTTGAGCTCTTCCATGTCCTGAGACCAATTCATATTTTTCTTGGAGGCTTTTGATGTAGGCTTTTTGACTTTGCTTCAGAATGTATGTTTTGATCTTCTTTGTCACCAAAAAAAAAGATTCTAGAGTCTAAGTCTGAGTCTGTGTCCTTTTTCACTGCCTGGCCATGTTCCTAGCCAACTACTTGGCCCTTGAGCTTTTTGTCAGGGTGTGACTGTTTGTAGAGTAGAGAGTGCTTTGTCCCAAGCTTTAGGGGCTGCACTGCTGTTTTCACAGCCATTTCCATTCCACTGTCACCACATGCTCTGCCACAGCAGTGCTCCTCCTCCCCCAAGAACTGCCAACCAGGATTGCGACCAAGACCCAAGCTGGTAAAATCAAGCCCTGAATTCCTGCTCTGGTCTGCCACTTGATTCCTCCCACCATATGAGCCAGGGACTTGGAAACAGCTGACACTGGAGCTCCAGAAGCAGTCACAGGAGCTTCCTGCTGCTGCTGACACCATTGCTGCACCACCTCCACCACCCCCAGGGCTGGGGCCAGACTGCTTTCTAACACAACCTAGCAGTTTTCCCACTAACCTGCTCTATGGTCTTAGGCATTTGTGGGTTGAGAAGTCTGGTAAGTGTCACACCTCAATGATTAATGGCCCTAAGGCCAGACTCCCAGTCTGGTCTATCCCGGAGGCCCATGCTGCTCTGTGTTCCGCTCCCAGCACTGGTCAATAGACCTTTCCCAGTGAACAGCCAGGCTGTCATGGGCTGGAGACCTGCTTCCCTCTGGTATTTCATGGATTCTGCAGCTCTAAAATTTGTTCAGAGCCGTTTTTACAGGTGTTTGGAGGGATTTGGGGGAGAGCTGAAGCAAGTCCCTACTTTGCAGCCACCATCTTGGATCTGCCCCTGAAGTATAGTTTTAAGGATGCCTTTATTCTGCACTAAAATGAAAACCAACTTCACAGAGTGATACCCCAAAACTTCAGAGTTAGAGATTGGCTAGTTGAAACATCTTCAGGTTTAGCAAATGTGTTTCCTTTTTAAATTCTGAGCTGTGGAATTATTTGAGCTCAAAAGAGTTTTAACCTAATTTCTGATATACCGCCTCCTAATTTTTTCTTATTTTAATACTTCATATGTAATGATCAAACGTGAACGACTTTGCCATTCTCAGGAGTACAATGAACCAAGATGATTCCAAAAGACTTACAACCAAATTTCTATCCATTTTCAGTGAAAAAACTGATGGAATCGGCACATCAAAGCTAACTTTTTTCCCTTTATTTTTCTTGCAGTTTTTTTGGTCTGCTTTCTTTCACAACATGACTAACAAGGAAATATGTACCTCATGTCTGAACAAGGATAACCTATATCAAATTGTTTGCCTTCTCAATGACAAGTAAGGGAGGGAGGGAAGGAGAGAATTTGGAACGTTGCATTTAAAAAAAAAAAAACATAAAAACAATGTAATTGGAAAACAATATTTTACAAAAACAAAGTTTGGTAGAATTCTCCCTTACGTTCTGCTGAAGTAGATTTCCCACCAAACCCTCCCCTTTGGTCAATATTTTAGAGCTAGTTCAATACATTTTTTTCTTCTGAGATTGGATTAAGATCTCTATTTGGTCTTCTGTTAATTACAATATTTTATATTTCTGTAGATGATCCTTTATTTTTTTTTGAACTCATGATTTTATTGCTATAGAAGTGTACATTGAAGGTTTCATTTTTGTTTTTATTTTTAGGAGATCTGTATTCCTCTGACTTCGCTATGGTTAGTAAATATAGAAGGCTGACACTGAATCCAGGTCCTCTGGGCTCACATGCCCAGGGAAAGTCTTAGCTTGGACAGTGACTTTTCCAAGGGGAAGGGAAGAAAGGAATTGGGAAAGGAGAGAGTTCCCAGGAGATCATTGTGGGGAGGAGCTATTGGGGTAAATTCATTCCTCTTCTGTCTCATCTCTCTGCTTCCCAAATGCAGCGCCTGCGTGTCCCTCTCTTCAGTTTCATTTTATTTTTCCCGAGCTGAGCTCCTGTTTTCCAGAATTGCCGACTCTAGAACCGGAAAGGGGTGGGGAATTTCTCTCCAGAAGCTTGCTGGATAAGTCCCCTCTCTTGCCTGTCTCTTTTCTTCCCTTGCCTCGCTCACTCTAAGCTTCTTTCCCCCAAGCACTTCAGGCCATGACTGAACCTTCCAAAGCCACAGGAGCTGAGACCCGGATAGCACCCCCGAGCTGGTTCATATTGAACGTCCCAGCACTCTCTTCTCTTCGGAGCCGAGGTGCAGTGGAGCAAGCGTCAGGTAATCAACCGATCGATCTACCAATTAATAACTATTAATTAAGCACCTACTGCATTCCAGGAACTGTGCTAGGCGCCGGTAATGAATCTGCCTTCACTGGGAGCGTTCAGATGGAGGGTGGCTCAGTCATTCATTGTTGGGGACGCTGCGGAGATGTTTGTACGACTTGCTTTCAAGGGTCCTCTAGACTCGGAAATTCTCTCCTTGCCCCAGCGCTTCTTCTGCTTTGCATCATTACAATCTAAACAGAGGCAGCTCTACATGAGCAATGCAAAAGCAGTAAGGGGCAGTCCCCTTACTGAGGTGCAAAGGGGACATTAAGGAAGAGGGAAATGGGAACAACTTATAACATACTGATTATATTACATTTGATTAAGCATTAGCTCGACAAACATCGGAGGTGATTGTCTCACTGACCAAGAACCACGACAGGTACCTCCCAGTAAAACCTGCTTCTGGGGGATTTGCTTCTCCAGTTCAGCTCACCTGCAGAGATCCCCTTTACTATTAAACATCTCTAACAAAATAGTCTTAACACAATTCTGGTTTGCTAGTACAATAACCATATCGAGTGGTGAGAGCCAGCTCAAAACTTAACAGCCTTAACATGATCACTAGGCCAGAGAATTTGCATTCTTAGGTTGGCAAATTCAAATAAGAACTGAAAAAATTTTAAAGCCTGAACTCCAATTTTATATGTGACATATATAATTACCTAACCTTCTTACAACTATTTATTAAAACTAATTGAAAAATTATCGCTCGCTATTTTCTTTTCTGACTTTTCTTTTAGCTGCTCATCACTTCCTTAAGAGGATGAGATTGTGCTAGGGAATTATTAACAGAACAGTTTTTTTTTCTTCCAAGATGACCACTGATACACAACTGAATTCATTTAAAAGTTGTCAAAAATAATTGCAATTGTCAGAGAAAGTTCTGGGATGGGATGTATAAATATATTGAGTAGTCAATTTCAACGCAATGTAGGTTAAACAAGTTATTAATAACATAACATGTTTGCCTTTCAAGATGTGTTCGACATTCAAGTGGTAATAATAAACCCAAATAAAATTGCTTTTCCCATATAGGTAACACTAGATATTCTAACATCCTTTTCTTTGAAGCAAAACTAAAGATCTTTCTGTTTTAGGCATAATAATTAATAGAACAACAGTGTGGTCTCATAAACAGTTCCATCAATGCCCAATTATCCTCACACTAATTTTAGGAAGGACTAAATTTTTAGGCTAAATAGTATAATTCTTGTTTCCAGGAGTCATCTATCAAATAAGAATTTAATATTATATTTGCACTGTAACCCTGCAATGATTATAGAAATTTGCCATGGAAAGAAAATAGGGCCATTAAGGGGAAAATGCTTCCCTAACTTCATGTCAATTCCAGGGTAGCATCATATCTGGAATCAGACTCAGAGTTATATCAATTACAATCCCATGAGGTCTAATAGCAAGTTCTAATAATCATAGCTTCATAGCTTTAGGTGGATTCAGTTATTAAGTTATCCTTGATGTAGATGAAAAAAGTCCAAGGACTTTTTTCTATTTCTAGAACATGTCCTCATTTTGAAGGGGCTTCTTCTTTCTGGATCTGCTTCTTGACACAAAAGCATTATAAAATAGAGCTATAAAAGAAGAATTAGTGTATTAAAAACACACAATTCACTTGAAACTTCAGATAATTTTAATTTTTGCATCTTTTGGGCCTTTCTTTAATATTATTAGACAGATATTTCAAACAATTTTTACATGTAAAATCCCTAGTCCTATTTTGAAAATTGTGTCATATTTTTTGCTGTGACATCTCCCCTAGTCATATTATCATAATTAAAGAATGTTATAGGGCGATTTCTTATAAACCAAATAACCCACCAATTGCAAGGCTTCATGGTCTGTCTATTATCTGGGATTCAAATGCAATTTGAAATAATCCCTCACTATATTAGCATATATTATTTAATCAAAAATCACCAATAGGGTTCATCTTCTTTCACACTTGCCCTTATCAATGGAATCTGCTATGTGAAGTGAAAGGCAGAGACATAGAAGCATTAGTTCAGTTTGATTTCAGGTATGAGTCATAGGCAGCCAATTGTAAGACAGGATGTCATACTCAGGCTCAGAACTAACCAGGTGGAAAATATCTCGTTTACCAGGATAGGAAGTGGTCAAGAGAATCCCACCTTCACCTTCGCAAGGTTTTTCTCTCAACTTTCCTAGGGACAGACAACCTCCTGTGGCAGTCCTCAGATTGCACAGGCATATGGTATTTCCCTTGAAAGATGAACCAGAAGCCTTATTCAGGGTCAAGTAACTTAAACCTGAATCCAAGACTTAGAATAGCAGCAAGTCAAAGACTTCAAGAAACTATTCCTCAAACAGCAATATTTCACTAATTATGGCTTATGACAAAATAGCTTTTATTTTTCTCAAATATCAGCCTCAAAATCTCATCTAGAATTTTTTCATCTATTCATAAATTCCACCTGTTTACAACAATCATTCCACCTCTTGGTCTGTAGATAAAACCAAAGCCAGAACATTAGGCCATTTCTAAAATACAATGAGGTGCCTATGAGATGAGATTCCCCAGGCAGAGTCCACAGAGGCAAGTGGGTCATGCCTGGGTACAATTTCTTTGGTGAAAGCTATGGTATCAGAGGGAGTTGTGGCTTTGTTGAGGTTTAGGAGTGTTGGGACCCCAAAATAGCGAGACCCAAGTCCTGCCAAAATGAATTCATCCTATGGAAACTTGGAAGAAAGGTATAATAACTTGGTCAAATATGCATGGGTACACAGTGGCAGAGACAGAATTTGAACCTAAATCCACTTGCCCTTTCTACTATATCACTGCTACCTCTCTTCATAGGAATGAGTAAGTGAGGGAGTGAATGAATGAAAAAATGAATAAGATTTATGTTTAGGATAGGTCTAGGGGTGCTGGGACCCTGTATTCGCAAGCACCCTAGCACACCTAGGATAGCTTGCTAGCACAGGTACTTTGATCTGCTTTTCTAAAGGAAAAGCTTTTCTAAAGCATCAAAGGCATTAACAATCTTACTCTAATTAAACATATGTCATTCACTAGTTCAGGGGAAAGGTCAGCACTCTGAACATGGAGAAAATACAAGCATAGAAATTAGCACAAAGATCCAATAGACGGGGCTCCAACTGTCTAGTAATCTTTGTCCACACTTTAACATTTACATAAAGCATCAGACTGGGAAAGCACTACCATCTGAGTAGTGGCAAGGGGTGGGGGGAGGGGCTTCTTAAGAAACGTCTACCCAGAGTCCTGCCCAGGAAATTAAAAGGAAGGTCCTTCTCTTGAGCGGGCCCCCAAAGCAAAATCTCACCTCAGCTTTCAGCTAATAGGCTCAGAGCCAGAAGGCATCACAACTCTCACGACTTAGTTCCTAATTAGCTTAGTACCCAAAAGATCTTAAGCCTTCCTGCAAGCAAACTTCCCCTTAAGGCAGGTTCCTTCCCAATGGCCTCTATGGACTCAGGGTGTATCACAGCTGTGAGCTGGGCCAGAGCTCAAAGCAACAAGACATCCATGATTGAAATACTTGTGAACCTTTATACCTGGGAACACAGCCACTGTTCCAAGGAAAAAGAGGACATGTGAGGTCACATAGGCCCATTAACGGATGGGATTGAAATGCCCCCTTGCACAGGGGCGAGCAGCCCCCCTGCACGGGGGCAAGCAGCGCTCCCCCCCCCCCCCCCCCCCCCCCCCCCCCCCCCCCCCCCCCCCCCCCCCCGCCTGCACAGGGGCGTGCAGCCCCAGTGGTGTTCCACTTACTGGAGCGCTGTAACCCCAGAGTGAACCCAATTCACTGAGCAACACTGATCAAACACCTAGCATAAATCATTAGATCTGTTTGATCCCTGATGCGCTTTGTTTAACTGCAGTCTCCTGCTTTTGTAATGGCTTGCTTGCACCTGCTCTAGGCTCAGGTATAAAAGGCTTCAAATCTTTGTGCTCAGGACTGCTCTCTAGACTTTCAGTCTATGAGACAGTCGCTGCCCAGCTAATAAATGATGCTCAACCTATTTTAATTGGCTTGGTCTGTGTTTTCTAGGTCCGTCCATTTCAGGATGATCTTATATTCCATTAAACCGACACACCCTGAGATAGTGATACACAGGTCCTGCCCCAGTGAATTTGACCCAAGCTTTCTTTCAGCCAAACAAAAAAACAAGATTTATTAAAGATCTGTCAAAGCTGCAATAAGAGTAATGTAGGAGACCCCATCCAGGCCCATCTGTGCTCCCTTAAAAGTCATGGACCCCAGGTTAAATACACCAGCCCTGCAGGATGTGTGAGGTCCCCCCTGGAGTAGGAGAACGAGAACAAGGAGCAGCTAGGATGACCTCTAAGCTTCCTTCCAGCTTCCCAGATGTGATCCCATGACCTCTGGCCAGTCAGTAAACCAGTAGCCTGCCTAGACTAGCTACTCATCATCACTAGGGCATGAAAAGGTCCCCTTGAAGAAGGATTTTCTTTGGCACTCTCCCTAATCCTCAATAATGCATATTTTGGGAGAAGAAGCTGCCTAATAAGGTTCAGTCATTATGTTATAATGCTAACATTATCATATGACTGCAGAGTGAAATGAGTTGGGGACAAGTCATCCAAAAGATACCTGTGCAACTTCAATTCTTTCAGAGCATAGAATTTAGAGCTGGAAAATAGGTCACGTAACCCAAAAATGTCACTTTACAATCAAAATCAGGCCCAGAAAGGGGCAGTTACTCGGCCATGGCCACCTAGCTCATAAGCAATAGAGACAAAACTCAAACAATTCAAATCCAAGGCTTGTGACTCTAAATACAGGATTGTTCTCCATATACCTGCCTTCCTTTCTTTTTTTTTTCCTTCAGCTCCAATGGCTCCTGCCTAGCAGGTAGTCTGTAATATTAGTTCATCAGTTGATGAAGACAGCAGTGCTTATCCCTCTTTTTTTAGGTTCTTGTGAAAGGGACCCTGTTCCTGCCATCTGTTTTGTTGTTAACATAGCTTTGAATCGAAAAGGAAGACATGGCGTCTAAAGGAGACAAGAAGTTACATCAGCCTACTTGGAATGATGAGCAGAATATACCAATGTCTAAGACGGTATGTATAGATGATGTTAGCCTCTGCAGACCATCTAACCAGGGCTCAGATGATGATGATATAAGGTGCTAGAAATGAAGACAGAAGACAAACTTGACCAGGACAGACACCAGAAGAAAAGTAGTTGATGATTTTGGATGCCATAACACATCTGGAATATCACACCTTTCTCCTCCTCATATTTTCCGTCTCATGAGCAGCCAAACTGAGGCCATGAAGAGCAGAGTGTGTTGCAGTTGGGGGAAAATTCCCTTCAATATTTTCCTGCTCTGAATTATAGGTGATTGATTTTCTATAGGCATCCACCTGGTTACATCACTTTTCTGGTCAAAAGTCTTCATTGGCTCTTCATTTGCTAGTGAAGTTCACTGACTTTCACTAATATTCAGGGCCTCCCAAATTCATTCAGGCACTGCCCTGCCTTCCCAACCTCCTTTTCATGTACAATATGGTCTGGCCAAAATGGACTACTCTCTCTCTTCCCTGAACATCACCCTCAGTGTTTTACCTTCAAGTTTACATTGCAAAGTCATTCCTAAAATTTTCCCCCACCCTCCTGCCCTGCTGAATCACTAATCAGCCTTCAAATTCCCATTCAAATCCTTCCTTTCCTAGTAGGAAATTCCTTAGCCTAGTAGGGAATGACCTTTCCCCTCAGATCTCTCACAAGGCTGTTTTACAGCTCTCTCATGGCCTTATACTTATTTTTATTAGAATTACCTAGTGGACATCAGAGACTTCCTCCTCTAAATCATCCTACTTAAGGCCTGGGACTGGATCTTACCAATATTTTTGATCTCCCTCAGATCACACAATGGGCACCTAACAAATGTTAATGGAATATCATTCAATGAAAGGCTGTTTGGTATCAGAAAGAGCTAGCTTCAAGTTGGGCAGACCTGGGCTCAAAAGCTGCCTCTATGTGCCCATAATGGTAAGCAGATTGTTTCATCTCTGTGCCCCAAGTAACTGTCCCAAAGTATACATGGAAGAAGAATTGCTGATTTGCCTTTTGGAGGGAGTTTCCTCCCTGAGAGGTCTAATGACAAATCTCCAGAACATGGCTTCCTGCCTTCAATGGTTTCTTGCTCTATCTCTATCCCTTCGTATCATTTTTTACTAGCATTTACTGCTGTGAACCCAAGTACATTTAATATGATGAGGACAAAACAGGACTTTGATTGTCATTGTCATAATCTGTCTCATATCACTATTATTTCTGTAACTTACATTTTAGGGTTCTCTAAATTTTACAAAGGGCTTTCCTCACAACAACCTCGTGAGGCAGAGAATTCATGTCTTATTGCCATTTGGTGAGAAGATGTAAAACCCAAGAGAAGCAAGGGGCCCAGAGAGGTGCCCAAAGTCAGGCAGGTAGTAAGTGCCAAAGCAGGATAATAAAAGTAACAGCAATAGGGATAGGAAGAAGAAGAAGAAGAAGAAGAAGAAGAAGAAGAAGAAGAAGAAGAGTAGCATTTATACAGTGCTTTAAACTTTGCAAAGCATTTTGCAAATATCTCATTTCATCTTCACAACAACCCTGAGAGGTAAGTGCTACTATTATCCCCATTTCCAGATGAATGCATGAGGAGGTTTTTTAAGTGCTATGTGCCAAGCACTGAGCTAATCCCTGGGACACAATCACAAAATCCAAGATAACCCCTGCCCTCAGGGAGCTCACATTGTAGTAGGAGAAAACAATATATCTTGGAAGTGTTAGTGCAAGTCAGAAGGAAAGTCCCCTTGATCCTTAGGATGTAGTAGCAAAGTAGAAATCCCATTCTTCAATGTCAGTTCCATTCATCAAGCCACAGTCAGCTAACGTCTTCCTGCATGAGGCCCAATGCTGCTTCACTGCCCCTAAGCAAGGGTGCTTGCTGCTTCATTTCACCTTCTCTCTCTTTCTTTTAAAAGGTAAAACAGGAGCATCCTCTTCCCCAGCCACCTGGAAAGGAGTGCCCTGAAAACAACATCTCGATGCCAAGTGAGGTTGGTAAATGTATTGAACAGCATCCCACAGATGACACAGAAGTTCAACTTACCATCACAATGCACCAAAAGCACAAGAAATCAGAGGACACTCATGACATATGGGAAACCTAATGACAGTAAAGAATAAGGCTGTCCAGAATGAGCAGAAGAAAGGACCAAAGGAGGAGATGGAAGTGTGCATAGTCAGAACTCCCAAAGTATATGTAAATTTAGGGATGCCCGTGAAGTCTCTGCCAAAAGATCTCCAACGTTATATTACTTTTATCGAAAGTGAAAATAGTCAGAACGATGAACCGCCATACAGTGAGAGTATCGACCAAGAATGTTTTACATGTTACCTTTCTAGGGTGGGGAGAGAGATAAAAACAATTGTTAAACCCAATTATAGTGCCAAAAAAATGACTATCTTTTGGTCTATGGCATTAAAGGAGCAACTATAAATGATGCCCTGCTCAACGATGGCAGATTTCTTTCCTGGGTGACAAAAAATGACTAGAGCCTAGTCAAAGAAGGGATTGAATATGGGGGAAATACCACAATGGAAAAAGTAGGAGGGCAAAAATTTGAGGTGATTGTTAAAAAGAACAAAAAAGAAATACCTCAAAAGGGACAGGAACAGAAGAATAAGAAGATGACCTTGCAACAAAACTCCAAATCAAAGAAACAAATGGATTCTCTTGGTACCACCCAGGAAGGTACACAGTTGACTAGTATTGACAACTGACAAGTCTTTGAAGCCAGAGATGGCAAAGGGAGCCAGCAAACCAATTTCTTCAGGAACTAAGCCAAAGAAAAGCAAGTTTTATTTTTTTGAACAGCACATCTTAAAAATATATAACATTTTCAAAGAGGAAAATAACTTGATGAGAAATTTCTTTGAAACAGAGCTAGAAAATGCTGGGAAAAGTGGCAATAAGCTATTTAATCTTCATTTGGAAAAATTTGGCAAAGTAACTGAGGATGCCATGACATCCAAAAGCTTTAAGACACTTTCTACTCTAGTTGACTCCATTGGGTATATACATTTGAGCAGGAATGGAAAATCTGCCACAGGTACTTGCTTTGTCTTCTGGGATAGGTACATTCTTACTTGTCAACATGTACTAGACGGCATAATTGGTAGCATGAAGGGGGCGGAGCCAAGATGGTAGCTAGAAAGCAGG
>JAQQSZ010017846.1:0-10706 GCA_028646595.1 Phalanger gymnotis | reverse complement strand
AAATTCGGCCTTCCTACTACAATTCTTCCCACCAGGTGGGCCTGCAGCTGAAAGTAACTGCAGCTGTCGTTCTGTAGCTGCATCTCCCCTGCTGCCCCTGGGGTGGTGGCTGAACCATGAATTCTGTCCCCCACATTTTTCCCACCAGCCTTCTCTGTTGTCTTTGGTGTTTGTGGATTGAGAAGTCTGGTAACTGCCACAGAGCACTGATTCAGGGTGCTAGGGCCTGTTCTGCCAGGGCCCTGGTCTAGTTGGTCCTGCTGCTGCCCACACTGAGCTCTGCTTCCCTCTGCTCCCAGCTCCGTGGGTGATAGATCTCATCCAGTGACCATCCAGGCTGTCCTGGGCTGGATCCCTGCTTCCCTCTGCTATTTTGTGGGTTCTGCAGTTCTAGAATTTGTTCAGAACCATTTTTTATAGGTTTTTAGAGGGACCTGGTGGGGAGCTCATGCAGGTCCCTGCTTTCCAGCCACCATCTTGGTTCCACCCCCTCTTCAGTCTTCTTTTGATGAGGCTCTTTGCCTTTTGTTAATTGGTCCCTAGGTAAAAGACCCAGAACCAATCACTGGGCCCATTCTTAAGGTTGGTTGTATCTTCTAGAGCTTGATGTTAATAGGGTGACATTCAAGGCTAACTTTATCACCACAATAAGGCATAAGAGTACAACTGTTTTTGGAAGAAGGAGGTCATATAAGGAAAATTGTTATATTTGGTTTGGAAGAATAGAGCATCACAACAGAAGCTTGCTGACTAGTCTTTCATTACTACCATGGAAGAAAAGACAAGATGAATTGCTAATGTGAAAAAGGTAGCCTGATTCATTTCCACAAATTACCAGAAGAAAATGTTCAAGGAAAATCTCTTTCCTAAGGTCAGATTAGCATGTAAGCTTCAGTAATGAGTAGCTGAATCAAGTTAAGTGTAGGAAGGCAGCATGGTGGGGGCTGAGAGGGACTAGTGTGCCTACCATGAGCTTTTGCATAGATAATGACATCACATGTACTAAAGTGATTCAGTCAGGTGGGAAGTCTAGTTCATTTGCAGCTGAATCCTTGTGCCTTACTCTGCTTTTATGCCCTCTATGGCAAGAATCCAGATTCTCCTATGGCCCTGTCCTATACAGACCCAGAAGATGATCACAGTAAAAGTCGCATTTGGGGTGGGAGTGGTTAAAGTGATGTTTTGGTGAATGAGAAATGTGTATAAACCTGGCACTTTCTTTAAAAACATGTAAGGATAAACATAAATTAACATGTAGTGAAATATGTTATTTTTCTTCTGTGTTTATATGTATTTAATTCTTGGTCTTAATAGTGGAATCTCTTTAAATAGAATAATTAATAATTTCAGGAAAATTGCAAGTTTAGCTCTTAAGATAAATAATTTTATTTTTCATATAAAGATTAAATTGGGTTAAAAAATCATTTTAATCTGTTCCTCTGATAACCGTACCTGTGGAGAGGCTAGCTTCAGGCCATGGAGCTTTAGTTACCATATATAATTTTTATGGTAGCAATTATCTGAATTAAAAACAATGTATATAGAAGGAAATGGACAACTTTTTTTTTAAAATTCTACTCTTTCAAAGTCATGCTATAAAGTGAGAACAAAGTTATATGCAGAAACACACACCTAGGCTATTTATGGGACTGATATTTAAAACCAGCATATCCTGTGGCTAAAAAATAGCAAGAGGAAAAAAATGGAAGAACGGCAAAGATTGTTCCATAAGTTTCTTGCACACAAATGCCACAAAACTCTTTAAGAGAAACAAATCAAATGTTTTCCAATATGTCTGTCAGGTTGAGGTTCCAGTCATGAACCAGCTAGAAGATATTGGAATAACAAAGGGAAGTCATTGACCATCCAGGAAGGTGATCTCATTAAATAAACACTGTTTGGCAGATTAGTTCTGCAATCTGAAGCTGCCACCCAAGTCACAAACTTGAAACCACAATCAGATTAGGTAATCCTTTCTGAGTACAAAGTCTAGGATTTCTTTCAAAATCAGCAGGCCACAGCTAAGAATATGCTCATAAGGTAGTTTCTTAGTCTAACCTTTTCTTTCTTTCTTTCTTTGTTTAAAAATCATTTGGTTCTTAGTACATACATTGTAATATAATAGATGAACTATTAAAACAGTATATGCAAACTTTATTTTTCCAAATCAACCCACATTTCAAATGGCAAGCTCTCTAGTAATGATAATGGTAATAATTATAATGATGGGGAACAGACATGACTTCACTTATGCAGGTGACCAGGTGAGAAAATTCCATTTACCAATGTAGATAGAACAACTTTTCTGGAATTTGTGGATTGTGAAAGTTGCCTAGAATACCTAGAAATTTAGTGACTTGCTTCTGTTCACAAAGCCAATATATGCGAGGGAAGGAAATGAATATAGCTGACACTTAAATCATGACTTTAAAGTTTTCAAAGCTCTTTACATATATTATCTTTCTCGCTGAGCCTCAAAACAACCTTGTGAGCAAGCATTTTTAGGAATCATAATCTCTTTTCACATAGGAGACTGAACCTTAGAGATAATGATTCAGTCTATAGTCAAAGAGTAAGTATCAAAGGCAGGATTCAGAGCAAGGTCCTCCTGCCTCTAAGTCCAACTAAGACATTCTTTCTCTCCATTATATTAAGCAATCTTATAAGGGGTCATTACATAAAGCAAGGAATCCTATTGTAAAGTAAATAATCTCTTGATAACATTGTCTTTTGTGGCTTTTTCTCATGACAAATCAGGTGTACTTAAAGGGAACTCTGTTTTCTGTGTCCTCCATGTATTAAGTGTTTCGTAATATTCTTGAAATATTCAGGTGTGCCTCCATAAAGCTTTTGTTATGAGAAAATAATGAGACAAACACACTAAAACTACTCTCCTGTGGACCACTAACTATGAACTTCTTTAAGTCATAAAAGATATTTTATTCATCTCTATGTCCTTCACAACTCAATTTTTAGAAACCTACTTGCCTACCCATTTTTGGTAAGAGTGGAAATTAACAACTGACACTCTATTTCCTTCGATGTAGTGATAGAGTGTGAAGGAAGATAAGCAAAACAACTCTATCCTTCCTTCAACTCTAGAAAATAAGATGCAGATCAGGAAGGAATGATTCTCCAACAGATCATGTTGAATGGAATGAGAATGTGACTTTTTATTATGAAGAGAGAAGTACACAAAGATTTAAAACTAACTTCTCCCTTGGAAACAGAGCTGTGGAAGGAAGGGAAGGAGGGAGGGAGGGAGAAAGGAAAGAAGGAAGGAAGAAAGAAAGGAAGGAAGGAAGGAAGGAAGGAAGGAAGGAAGGAAGGAAGGAAGGAAGGAAGGAAGGAAGGAAGGAAGGAAGGAAGGAAGAAATCTAGCTAGTAAACCCCAAGTTGAGTGGGCAGCTTCTGGTCATCAAAATTTACTTACCTTTGGAGAAGAGAAGAGGGAGAGGAAGAGGATGAGCTGAGTTACCCAACTAGCTGTGCACCCCTTCAGGTGGCTCGGTCTATTCACAGGTTGTGTTTGTCCTTCATTTTCGAAGAGGACCGTGACATCAGGCAAATGATGACGTGACTTGCAGTTGACTTTGATTTGAGTGAGGGAGGACTGTGCAAGGTCACCAGCCTCATTTTCTCCTCCAGAGCCATCTGGGTCCAGTGACCAGATATGCATCAGGATGACTGGAGATGACCTAGGATGCAGACCCTGGTCCTTTCAAGCTAATGCCTTTTCTTGTACTCACTTAGAGTGAGGTAATGCCCATTCAGTGAATAAACCTCTTTAAGAAGTGAGTCAAGAGATGGCCCCTTTAATTAGAAAAAAAATCAAGCTGGTAGGGGAACAACCTCAGGGCTGCTGTTCCATAGAGAAAGTTACCAATGATATTGACTCTAAGCCAGGAGGCCCCAAGACACAGCCATTGAGTGGAGCTTGGTCAAGGACCTATTGTGGCCCACTCTATGAGCTTCAGAGTGAACTGGGTTTGGTGCTTAAGGGTGTGTGTGTTTGTGTGTGTGTGTGTGTGTGTGTGTGTGTGTGTGTGTGTGTGTGTGTGTGACAGAGAGAGAGACAGAGAGAGAGAGAGAGAGAGAGAGAGCACCTAGATTAGAGCCAGAATGCAGATGACTAGTAACAGAGCTGTAAGACATATCTCCTGGGGTTCTTTTCTTCACCTTGTTCTGATTTCTTCCAGTCCATTCTTTTCTGCCTCGTTAATACAAAAAACAGACACCTCTTTGATTTGTCCTCTTTGTCCTTTCTCTCTATACTTCTACTTTGTGAAAAATTAGGGAATGTTTTAACTCTCCAGTGACCAGTGGGAAATGACAGGTGACTTTTAGTAGACATAAAAATCATTTCCTTCACTATTTCTCTTTTAACTATGATTTTGGAATATGGCCTTATCTCAAAGAAGGCCCAATCAGCACCAGGAAAATAACAGTTGCTATTCTTCTTTAATAAACATTAGGTATCCTCCTTTTCATAATAGTTAAAGATTCCATTCTTTATGTACTGATTAATTTCAACAGATTCATAAGTTCATGATAAACTAAGGTTTCCCTCCCATTAAATATTTCTACCCACTGAGTAAAATTTTATGCTTGTACTTGGTAGACTTGAGGCTGTCATTTATTCTTCTGGTTAGAATCTAGGAATATCCTGAGTGTACTGGCACTCAACAGATTCGAAGTGGTACTTTCATTATTGCTGTGTTTTACATTTCATAAGTACACGATATTTGAGGAATGAATGGATAAATGAAGGATAGGTGATCTACTGATTGCATAAATAAAGGAAAAGTGGAATGTAAAAAATGGGGGTAAATTCCACTAATTGCTTCACTTTTCTTTGAGGAAAACTTAAAAGGATCTATGTCTTTTTCATAGCCACTTTGGTTCATTATTTCTGACCCTCTTCTGCATTAATGTGGCCCTGATTATTCAGCATAAATGCTTATTGATTTAAATTGAGGAGAATATAGGGAATTGTGTTGTTTTCCAACTTTTGGATCCACTTGGATAGACTGTGGTTGTGTAGGCCTTTTGGAATTAAAGTCTAACATTAAGAACCACTAGTAGGCTCAAGGGGTTTTGGCACTAGGCCCACAATCTCTCTACGAAAGTTTCCTCAATGTTAACATCAGATAGAGAAACCAGACAAAAGTTTAGTCTTGAGAAAGGAATGGCACCTAGTATATGTCAGGTGCTGTGCTAAGCGCTTTAGGGAGCTTGACCTTTAATAAGAATTTTTTTTACATCCTCAGACCCTGAAACTTTGGGAAAACTTATTTAAAGCTTAGATTTTGGTTTATGACTAGTCTCTCCAAAGAGAAATTAAAAATAGTATAATGTACAATATGAACCAGGGAAAGGTATTCATTTCTTATACAACAAGCTAAAAGACACAAGAGACTCACAGCTTATAATGACACAATGACTTAAAACTTAAAACAGAATTCAGTAACTTAATTTATAATATATCTGATAAGCCCTCCTTGGATACTAACACTTAAATTTCATTTGAACATAAAACAATTTGGGAGATTTATGAATGTTCATGTCTGTATTTTACCACATGTATGCACCATGGATCCAAATCCATTTCATCTTTCTGCTAGAGGTCATCTTCTCCAAAGAAGAAACCCTCCCTTGCTGCCAATATCCTGAACCTAATAAACTTCCAGACCTCCTAAAACCTACAAGATAATTTTCAAGCTTAGACCTATTCATCTTGTTTATTCTTGGTCACCTGCTTAGGAAAGAAAAGACAATGTAGGTCAGGCCACTAGGGCCTGCTTGCCTAGTGCAGGGCTTCCTCGACTTTTCCTACTCAGGCTCCCTTTTCCCATTTGGCAGCATGTAGTTTGTGCTTCATGGCCTGAAGATATACACAGTGCAAAGTGTGTGTGCTTTGCATTCAGAACCCAGGCCGCAGTGAGATTGCCCTATGCAACATGGGCAAGCACTGCCAGAAACATTTCAGATTCATTGTACATTCCATTTTTTGATTAATTTTTGGTCTGTGTATGTCCAGAAACATTTTACTCTTGCCAAAATTTTGTGACCCCATATGGGGTGTGACCCACAGATTAAGATGCACTGGCCTAGTCAACCCTCCTCCCCTACACACACACATACACACACACACACACACATACATACACACACCAGCTACCATGTAAGAATGGCTGACTTGATGCTGTGTGATCCAGCTCAGCACTTCTAAGAAGCTCTGAAGGTGTCATGAGTAGAAAAAAGTTTAAGAAGCCCTGATTCTAACCCATTCTCTACTCAGCACCAGAAGTCTTTGAATTAATTGTTTCTACCTAGTGCGTAGAAGAGGGAGATGAGAGTCTCTCTCCTGATTGATGCATCACTCTGGCCACCTGATGCTGATACGGTGTGGGGTTAACCAAAGGCCCCACAGCATTTGTCACTTCATATCAAACACGTAGACTTTTTGGTGTTAAACGACCAAATGTCTGTCAGCAATAAGCAATTTCATCATCTCCAATATACCCTAAGGCCATGTGACACAAGTTAGTTGGAACCAGGCAGGTGAAGTCTAAGCATGGTCCATATTATAACCCTCATTATAAAAGAAGACAACTAACACTTTGATAGGATGCTTTCATTGAGTTTACTTCATGGATGCATTAGGTATAATCTGTAAAGTTTGCTTAGGTGACTTTCTGGGTATTTTTTAGAATTTTTAAGTCAGCTTTGTCTTATGATAATGGATCGTTAAGTGCAGAAATTTAGAGACAGAAGGGATTTTAGTTGTCACCAAGTCCAATTTTCTCCTTTCACAGATGAGAAAATTGAGGCCCAATATGCTTGTCTGAGCACACAGAAGAAAACTGGTCTTTGGCCTTTTGATTGTAAATCCAGTGCTATTCTCACTATCATATTTCTAAATGCTTCATTTTTGACAAGGAAGGCAATAGCTGAACATCCATCTAAAGGAGAAAGAAAGTGCACATATTCTCATAGTGTGGTTTAGGAGTTTTTTTTAATTACTAAATAACATGTATAAACTCTATAATTTCCATTGCAGAGTGCACCACAAACTTTGCTATTTCCAGAAAATCATTTGTGGAATTTCAGCCTTTTTAGTTCTTTTATATGATCAATTAGAACATGCATATTTTAAAATTAATGGAATTTACATAATGCTTCCATATATGAGCTTTGTATAATCCAAATTTTGTTGGATTTTTTCAATTGTCGTTCAGTCATCTCAGTTGTATCCAAGTCTTCGTGACCTCATTTGTGGTTTTCTTGGCAATGATGCTGGAATGGTTTGCCACTGGTTTACCATTTCCTTCTCCTGCTCATTTTACAAATGAGGAAACTAAGGCAAACAGTGTTAAGTAACTTGCCTGGGTAAAACAGCTAGTAAGTGTGTGAGGCCAGATTTGAATTCAGGTCTTCCTGAATGTAGCCCCAAGGCATTCTATCCATTGAGCCACGTAGTTGTCCTTTATTGAAAATTAAGTACAATTATTCTAGAATTTGTGAATGAATGTCCATCCACCATTATTAATGCCTGCACAAATTCGTTCTAGTTAATGGAGTGTGAGTTTATAAAGGAAAAGTAAATATTCCAATATGAATACTCATCTATATGATTAGACGAACAAGTTCATACTAACCAATGGGCAGGTCCCAGCATTTTTTAATAAATGATAATAACATTTTTGCCTCAAGCTTCTTCTATCCTTAGCCGTTTACGATGAATCTAAAGCCTTCTTAATGTCTTTTCTTTTTCTCGTCCTTCATATATTTTTAAAATAGTTTGTTTCAGGTATTGCATTTGGATTGCTGGCTGTTTTCTGATCCTTGCGTTTTGAAATTAAAGGGAAGGAAACAAAGAAATTTAGCTGGTTCTCTCTCAGGGCCACCCATCCTGAGATTGTTGAGAGTCTGTATGTTGCCTTCTCAGGATATCTAGCTTTTGCTAGGCAAAGGAAGATAGGCTGATGTTCTTCAGTTGCTTCCACTCTCCCTACTCAGTTGCTACTAAGGTTCTTGCTTTCAAAAGGCTTTTATAGAATGTTAAAACAAACCAACCAAACCCTCTCATTCCTGTTTTTTAAGATATGGTCCTTTTATATATGCATTCCTGTCTTTTCTGTTCAGTACTGATTTTTTTTTCATCTAATGCCTCCCACCACAGCCACATGTCCCCAAACCAAGAGTTCTTCGAGAATCACAAGGTTAATTTTATAACAGACTGTCTCATTTTACAAAAGTAGAAAGTAGATCCCATTATAATTTGGAATGGCTAAAATTGATCTTTTGCCCCTTTGCTCTTTTCTCTTTATTAAAGCCAAAATTTGATTTAATTTGTTGACTATACCTAAAATAGAGTCTTCAAACCAAAGTTCAGAATATTTGCAAATTTGATGAGACAATGGACTTAGCCAGTATATTAAATAAAGATAGATATACTTCTAATATATAACTGTATGATGTCCCATCACATAGTTCTAATAACACTATGTCTGGAATCAGTGAATTGGGATACAAATGTGAAAGTGATAATGTATCTACTTTCAAGAAACTTCAATTTCCCTGGGAGAATATAGCATCCCCACAGTTAAGTAAGTGCAGATTTTATTCAAAACAAATGAAAATAGGTGCTAAAGTTCAGGGGCTAAGAATTCAGAGGAATCAGAAAAGCACTCTTGAAGGAAGTTTAGTGTTCTAAAGGACATAAGTGTTCCAAGAGGTGGAGGAGAGGAGGGAGTACATTCATGGAATAGGAGGTGACTCCTCTCCCCAAAATAGGCAGATGGAATACTTCATTTAATATAGGCTACTTTGATTGGCATTTGGATTAAACATAGCTGGAGCCCAATTGTGAATGGATTTAGGTGTTAAACAACTAATGGGAAATCCCAGGAGCAGCCTGAGCAAGAGAGGTAATCAGGTCTGACCTTCCAGCATATCATTTTGGCACATGTGAAGAAAGAATTTGAAAAGGGAGTACTGGTTGGGAAGGAGACCAGTAGGAGTTGAGGTGAGAGATTTTGAGAGCCTGAACTAAATTTATTGTGGTAAGAATAGAGATAAAGGGACAGATGTAAGAAATGTCATGGTATTAGAACGCTAAAACTTGGCAGCTGATTTGGATTTTGGTCTGGAGTGAGAGAGAAGAGCGGATGCAGAGTTTAAGATTTTGAATCTTTTTGATTGGAATACCTTTGAATGATGTTGGCCTCCATAGAAATAAGGAAGTTAATGGGAATATTGAGTTTATGAGAAAAGATTGTGCACGCACACACACAATGTGTCTCTGTATGTATACATACATGTATACACATATATGCTTATATGTGTGTACATGTAAGTATATGTGTATTATGTGTATATATGTGTGTACAGTTATCCCTTTCACAGCACAAGGGTTAGGGGCACAATGCCCCAAAGATCTGGAAAATCCACATAAAATTTTTTTGGGCCTCCCTTCATACCAGAGAAAAAGTCAGATTTTTTTTTCTTTTTCTTTTATGAGTGTTACAGTACCTAATTGTAAAATTTGAGTTGATATTATACATATATATATTTTACACATTTCTTTGTTTCTAGACTTTTCTGTGTTGTTTGTTGGCCTTCGTGTGTTATCTGTGGCTTCTGCAAAACTCCTCAAAAATCCGCATTTAATTTCTTATACTGACCTGTGAAGTATCTAAACAATGTTGGGGAAAGTTTTAAAGTGGAAGGGATAATTGTATGTTCCTGAACATTTGTGCGTATACACACATATGCGTATGTCTATGTATTATGTATATGTGCATGTATACACTTAGGTATATAATATATATATACATACATATACATATACATATATATATACATACACACATACAACACTTACAAAGACATTGGGGGATTTGAAGATTACAGGAAGGGTGATTGTGGGGAAAGTTTCAATGGGAATAGGGATATATGGGGGGGATATAAGATCGAGTGATGATCATAGAATCATAAGCTCATAGATCGTAACTTGCAAAAGGTAATGCATGTGATGTAGGAGAGGGAGCACTTGAAACCAGATGCTAAGATTCAAAATCCACAACTCTTTTCCCCAAGTAGAAGAATTTTCCTGAACAAGAAGACAGGCTATCATTTCATCATATATTAGAGGAAGGAGATAGAGAATGAAAAATGATATCAAGAAATTTTTTAATGTACTATAGAATGGAGAGTTAGAAGGGGGAAGCTTACAATAAATAGATTTTTTTTTGAAAGTAAGGTAAGAGGTCAGGTCCTTAGCTGAGAATTGTTGTGGGACACCTAAGGAGAGAAAAGGGTTTAAATAACTGTGTATGTTGTAGGAGCATGATAATTAGAAAAGACTTTATTGTGGGGGCGGAGCCAAGATGGTGACCAGAAAGCAGTAACTGGCGTGAGCTCCCCACCAAATCCCTCCAAAAACCTATAAAACAATGGCTCTGAACCAATTCTAGAGCTGCAGAACCCACAAAGTGGCAGAGGGAAGCAGGGCCCCACCCCAGGACAGCCTGGATGGTCTCTGGGTAAGGTAGGTCCCACACGGTCGGACCTCCCAGCCCCCAGCCGAGCCCAGCCCGCACGGCGCGAACAGACCAGACGTGGACCTACCAGACCAGGAGACGAGCGGAAAGTGCCCTGGCATCCTGAAATACCCAGCTGTGGCATGTACCAGACCTCTC
>JAQQSZ010017845.1:0-10707 GCA_028646595.1 Phalanger gymnotis | reverse complement strand
GAGTATTGTGGAAGGGTTATACATAATGATATCCATGGGGCCCATGTTGAATTGCTTGACTTCTTAGGGAGGGTGGATGGGAAGGGAACAGGGGAGAGAGGAAGGGAAAGGGGGATGGGAAGGGAATGGGGTGACGGAGGGGAGGGCTGACTGGGGAACAGGGCAACCAGAATGTACGCCATCTTGGAGTGGGGGGGGGAGGAAATGGGGAGAAAATTTGTAATTCAAACGCCTGTGAAAATCAATGCTGAAAACCAAACATGTCAAAAATAAATTAAAAATGTAAGTTCCAGAAAAAAAAATCACTGTATTGCTGAGAATAGCTAGGTCATTCACAGTTGGTCATCATACAATATTGCTGTTACTGTGTGCAATGTTCTCCTGGTTCTGCTCACTTCACTCAGCATCAGCTCATGTAAGTCCTGACGTAAGGATTTTCTGAAATCTGCCTGCTCATCATTTCTTATAGCACAATAGTATTCCATTACAGCTATATACCACAAGTTGTTCAGCCATTCCCCGACTGATAGAAATCCTCATAATTTACAATTCTTGGCCACCACAAAAAGAGCTGCTATAAATAATTTTGTACAAATAGGTCCTTTCCCCTTTTCTTGGATCTCTCTGGGATATACACTTAGTAGTGGTATTTATTGTTGGATCAAAAGACATGCAAAATTTTAACAGCCCTTTGGGCATAGTTCCAAATTTCTCTCCAGAATGGCTGGATCAGTTCACAACTCCAACATTAGTGTTGAAGTTTTCCCACATCTTCTCCAACATATATCATTTTCCTTTTCTGTCATATTAGGCAATCTGATAGATCTGAGGTGGTACCTCAAAGCTGTTTTAATTTGCATTTCTCTAATCAATAGTGATTTAGAGCATTCTTTCATATCCCTACAGGTAGCTTTGATTTCTTCATCTTTATCATATCCTTTGATTATTTAGCAATTGAGGAATGAATTGTATCTTATAAATTTATATAGTTATTATATATTAAAATTATATTATATATAGATATAATTTGAGAAATGAGACATTTATCATATTCTCTTGCTGTAAATTTTTCCCCAGCTTTCTGCTTTCCTTCTAATATTGATTGCATTGGTTTTGTTTGTGTAACATCTTTTTAATCAAAATTATTCATTTTTCATCTTGTAATGCTCTCTTGTTTGTTCATAAATTCTTCCCTTATTCATAGATCTGACAGGTAAACTATTCCATGCTCCCTTAATTTGCTTATAGTATCACCCTTTGTCTAAATCATGTACCCATTTTGACCTTATCTTGATATATGGTGTAAGGTGTTGGTCTATATCTAGTTTCTGCTGTACTGCTTTCCAGTTTTCCCAGCAGCTTTTACCAAAAGATGAGTTATTGTCCCAAAAGCTTGGGATCTTATTTTATGTCATCCTTACAACCCTGTGGGATAAATGGCATTATTATCCTCATACTACTTGAGCAACAATGTAAAAAAATGACTGTTGAAAAGAGTGAACATGGGCACCTGGAACACTTAGAATACTATTACAATAATCCAGGTGAGTGGCAATGAAGGCCTAATGTAAGATAGTGACTATAGGAATGAAAGAAAGAAAAAGATTAGTGATAACTGAAAACCTTCAAGTAGAAGTTGGTTGTTAACTTATCTAGGATATTTTAGAAGAGACTCCTGTTCTGATACAGACTAGATTTCCTCTTAGAACCCTTATAAATCTGGGATGCTGTGATCTAACAGTAAATATCTGACTGTTCTCCTCTCCCTTACTTCCTACTGTAATGGTAAGAAGGGTGGGACTTTTTTTTTTTTTTTTTTACTGTTTTCTCTTTTGGAATGCTAAGGTAATCAAGTAATTTTGAGTCTTGCCTTTCAAATGTACTGGCAAGCAAAGGGGGACTTTTTTGCTGTTTTTCATCTGGGTGCTTCTCAGCACTGAGGTAATCAAGTGCCTTTGATGAGTCTTGCCTTTGTTTCTTTGATTGAATCAAGAGTCTTTGATGACCTGCTTAAGAAACAAGAAAGCCTAGTTCACATGGGTTCGAGTTGAATGGTTGTGATGTCCTCTGACCCTGAGAAGGGTATATAAGATCTGAGGCTGGCATTTTGTTTTGGGACTCTCACTCACTGGGAGAGTGTCCTGTGATCTGACCAGTGATTTGAGACTCTGGATAGCCATCATGGAACCCCGGGCTTTGAAAACCCAGATGCTGATGCTTCATTCTCTGGTAACTGTATGTATTGCTATCGTTAGATGGTTAGAAGCCTGGCTACTGGTTTATATTTATTTGCTCTGTTATATAATAATGTATGCTTGTAATTTCTGTTTGTATACTTTCTGAAGTTCAGGGTTCTGGCTTTTCCCTCTGAATGAATTGAATGACATACGTATCCCTTAAACCCCTTAAAGCTTCTTTCCTCAGGAAAGCAGATCAAAGAACCTATGCTAGTAGCCCTCCTGTGTGCTGGTGTTGTTGGCCTTGTTGTTACACCTACCTCCAAAGATGACTTCAAGATTCCAAAATTAGGTGACTGGGAGGATGATAATAATTACAGGTTTCATTTTCCACAGTGCTTTTGAGTTTCCAAAGCACTCTGTTCACAACAACCCAGTCAAGTTGGAAGCATAAGTTAGTACAAATTACTATTTCCATTTCCATATAAGAATCTAGGTCAGAGAAGTTGTGACTTTCCAAATGTCATAAGAACAAACATTAGAGAAAAGAGGTAAAGGGGAACACAAAGAAGAGAGAGACGTTAAAAGTTGATGTTGTAGAGTCTTAAATTTGGGGTCAGAAACTTGGATTCAAATACTGGCTCCATCACTGACTAGATGTGTGGCCTTGGGCAAATCATTTCCCCTCCTCTAGGCCTCAATGTCATTCTCTGAAATATGGTGCGGACAGATAACATTACTCTTTAAAGTCACTTTAGTTTTGAATTGTTCAACCTATAACCTTCTGCTCATTCCGAGTAAAGGTCTCCCTTACAGGAGCCGGAAGTGATTTGTACACTTCCTTTCCTAAAGGGGAGAGTGGGCGGAGTTCTAGGCAGGGCTACTCTAGGCTCTTCGGAGGACTTGCCTTCTTTATGTTCCGTGGGCTTGCTAGCTATGGCTTTCTGGAAGTAGGTTATAAGGGCAGAGAAGAAGGGAAGGGACGGGTCAAAGCTCTGTTTTACCGAGTCCAACTAAAGGGGAAGATCCCTGGATTCTGAGGTTAGGATGCACTGGAAGAGAGGAAGGTGTGTATTTAAAAGGATGAGGGAATGTTAAAGAAGGTAGAGGAAGAGGAGGGGGTCTGGGGTACGTAGGGTGAGTCAGCAATGGCAGAGCAAAGAGCCCTGGACTGTGGAATCATGGCTCTGCCACGCGTTAGCCGTGTGACCTTAGCCAAGTCCTTTCCTCGTCTCTTTGAGGCTCAATATCTTCATCTGTAAAATGGGCATATGCATTCCTTGAGGGCTACAAACCTGGGTGCTATGTCTCGTAAACCTTAGAGCGCAATTAGAATGAGATAATGGTTGTTATTATTATGATTACAACAAAAGAAAGAGAAGGGGCCGTGAAAAATCTTCAAATTTAAATTACCAATTCAGGAAGCGAGGCGTGTAGAAGGAGGGGAAGACGAGAAGAACAAAAGGGAGTCAGAGAGGAAGCGTCCAGCTCTGCGGAAGGACCATCTCATGGGTCAGCTCCATTCAGGGCAAACAGTATCAGTCCTCCGGGTTTCTAGAGCAGCCCGGAAGTGCTCCGTCGGGTTACTCCAGGTTCGCTCTGACCCCACCCCAGTGTCTCCCTGGGCCCGGTGGTCAGGCTGGGTGATAGACTCACCCAAGGTGAACCGCCCCACTCAGCACCTTCCCCGCCTCCCCAGTCCCCCCTCCACCCCCACCCCCAGTGCCCGCCCCGGCCACTGCTCAGGGCTGGCGCCGTTGTCCTCTGCGGAGACCCGCCAGGACCCGGCGTGCCTGTGGGACGGAGGCTGGCTTCTGATGTATGCCTGAAGGGGCATTGGGGAGACCCGCCCCGGGAAGGAGCTCACCTGGGTGGGGAACCCTGGTTTCGGGGTCTCGCCTCTCCGCGTGGTTCGCCAGGAGCTGTGGCCCGGGAACCAGGTGCTTGCCCTGAAGAAGCCGGCCTGGAGCGATGCAGCCCCGACCTAGGACCCCCAAAACCCTAGAGGGGCGCATCTGGGGGTGCGGCGGAGGAAGATGACTAGGGGCCGGTGGTCGTGGGGTGATGTAGCGGCGGAGGGAGGCAGATGTTCTGCAGTTGAACTCCCCCCTCCTCCGTGTTTATGTCCTTGTGCAAAGCCCTACCTGTCCTGCCTTGATTAGGGCTTTATGTGGAAAGGGGTGAACAGGGTTGATACCTTGGCCAAAGGGACTCAGCTGTCGGGGATGGGAGGGATGAGAAGATAAATCGATTCATCCTTACCTTGAAGACCAGCAGCGAAGAAATTTAGCTATATACCTTCTGTGCTGGTGCTACCAGCTGTCTCCAAGCAGCTGCTTCTTCCTCATCTACATGCCCTGGGGACTGGGGGTCTGCCCAGTCGAGTTACTGGGACATGGCACTGGCTTTGTAGTTTACAAAGACTTTTCGCAGATCTTCTGCACTTAGATCTTTACAACAACTTGGGGAGAAGAACACGGATTATGGACTTCGTTTGAGAGATTGGAATATGAGCTCAGAATGGTGAACTTGCCCAAGTTCCCATCCAGCTACTGGGAATTCTTAACCAAGGACCCATGAAATTGCTTTTTAAATACTTTGAAAACTGTATTTTAATATAATTGGTTTCCTTAGTTATCCTATGTAATTTTTTTTAAAATGCAGTAATGCAGTTAAAGCATTATTCTAAGTTTGTTTTTTTTTTTTTACCATACTGCCAAAGGGAACCATGACTCCAAAAATGTTAAGAGCCAGTAGCTAGGGGGCAGTTAGGCGGCAGCCAGTTGGCACAGTGGATAGAGCACCAGCTCTGGAGGAGAACCTGAGTTCAAGATTGGCCTCAGACTGCTGATCCTGGGCAAGTCACTGAACCCCATTGCTTCCAGAAGGAAAAAAAGAAGGAAGGAAGGGAGGGAGAGAGGGAGGGAGGGAGGGAAAAGAAAATAATCAGTAGCTAAAAAGTAGTAGTTAGAAATTGAACTTGGGTATTCTGACTCCTAAGGCCACACCTCTTTCCACCATCCCTCTCTCACACCTCCCAACTCTTCTAGCCAGAATGTAATGTTACTGGCAGGATATTCAATCAACGCATGTTTAGTTGCCTTCTACATACAGGGCATCATGTTCAGCACTTGGGATACAAAGATGTAAAACAGCAATTCCTGCCTTCAAGGTCCTTGAAGTCTTAGAGGAAAATGTCCTTTCATTTGCATACGAATATCTGTGGTTTAAAGTAAAATGCAGTAGGGGCAAAGGAAAAGACTGGACAAAGTATCCTGATGAATTTTGAGTAGGAAGAGATTTTTAACTGGTTGAGCATTAGGGCAGGCCTCCTGGAGAAGGTTGCACCTGAACTGAGCCCTGAAGGGGAAAAAGAAAAGGATTTCAACATGTATAGGTGAGAAGGGAATGTGTTTCAAGCATGAAGGACAAAGGGATGGAGACTGAAAATGGAAGAATGAATTTCGGGGGGAAAAAGCTAGTATTTAGTGTGGCTGGAATATAGAGTTAATGAAGAGGACTAAAAGGAAGTAAGTCTGGAAAGGTAGGTTGAAGCCAAGTTATAGACCTTCAGAAGCCAGAATAATGAAGTGTTATTTTATTCTATTGCATTAAATCAACAAACATTTATTAATTTATTTACAAGCATTTATTATCTCTCCCTCCCATTCCCCCTATTGAATAATAAAGGAAAAAGATAACCCTCATAATATGTACAGTACAGCAAAACAAATTCCTACCTTGGCCCTGTCCAAAAATACCTATTTCTTGCATTTTAAGTTTATCACTTTTTCAGTATATGGGTAGCCTACTTCATCTTCATTCCTGTGGAATCTTGCTTTATCATTGCATTGATCTGAGTTCTAAATTCTTCAAAGTTTTCTTTATTCATAATGTTTTTTTCACTGAATATATTGTCCAAGTTCTGCTCCCTTTGTTGCATCAGTTTGTGGAAGTCTTCCCAGTTTATTTTGGAACTGTCCATTTCACTGTTGTGGTTTAGTAGTATGACATTACATTAATTGACCATAATTTGTTCAGTCATTCCCCAATAAGTGGGTATCCCCTTAATTTCCAGGGTTTTTTTTACTATTATGAAAGGAACTCAATAGATATTTATTGAGAGCCTGCTATATATGAGGCTTTCCTCAAATTCTCACCTGTTGAAATTGTACCCAATTACACATGTACTTGTATCTACACAACTGGAAGTGATTTTTCCCTTCTCTTTGTAGTCATAGCATCTGTTCATGCTACTCCTGTTATGCTTAACAATATTCTACCTTGTCTCTATTTTATATCCTTGTTATTAGACTGAGCTCCAAGACGGTTGGGATCTTATTTCTCTCTGTCTCCCTCTCATTGTTCATATTGAGCTTTGTAGAAGTTCAATAGAAATAATTTTAATAATTGTGACTTAGACATTATGATGAGGATAATGATGACGATGATGTACAGACAACTTTGAGGTGAAAAAAGATGTTCCAACTTGATGCTGGGTTTAAAATAACTTCTATTTACATATCATTGAAGTTTATATAGCATTTCCTTACAACAATAGTCCTGTGAAATATGGATTATGCAAGTATGATTACCCCCATTTTACAATTGGAAAGTCAGGCTCTAAATGAGGTTTCTTTCAAGGTCACAGAGCTGTAAGTCAGATGCAGGTCCTTTGACTTCTAATTCCAATGCTGTTTTAAAATTTTTATTATTTATCAACAAACAAAAATCTATTTCCTCTTCCTTTTACTCCCACCTTCCCAATAAAAAAGAAAAAACCCAATCTTTGTGATAATTATACAGAGCAAAGAGAAACTAAATCCAGCATTGGCCATGTCTCAAAATATAGTGCATTTCTCCACATATAAGATGCACCCCTTTCCAAAAAATTTGGGGTCTAAAAATTGGGTGTGTCTTATATAGTGGTTGTAGATTTTTTTTACTTGCATTGCTTGCTTTTTTGCGCTTGATGTCTTTGCACTCGTTGTTTTTGCGCTCATTGTTTCGCATTTGTTCACAGTATATTAGGTTACATTTTGCCACGTTCTGCCCAGAAATGGCTCAGAAGAGATTTTTGTACAGTGCTAAAATCAAGTTAAAAATGATCCAGTTTGCAAAAGTGAATGGAAATCGTGCTGCTGAATGTAAGTTTGGCCCTCCTCCAACTGAGAAAACAATCTGAGACTGGCTATGGGAAGAAGAAACCCTACTGAAAATGCCACAGCAGAAGAAGGCCAGGAGAGGCTAGTCAGCAAAATGTCTTGATCTAGAGAGGGAATTGAAGATAGGATTGAAGAGCAAAGCACAATTGGAATTCCTCTTTCCACAGAGGTGGTTCAGCATGAGGCAAGAAGAATTGCTGATGAAAAAGAAGTTACTGGTTTCAAAGGAGGACACAATTGGTGCTTCAGGTTCATGAAATGGAATGGACTAAACATGCATACATGCACCAGACTTGCCCCAAAGATGCCTGAAAGCTATGAGCAGATGAATAAAACTTCAGTTCAATAACTTTATGTAATACATTTTTTTTTCAAATTTTGGGCCCCCAAATTAAGGTGTGTCTTATACGTGGGAAAATATGGTATGCTTCAATCTTTATCATGTGTCTATCACCTCTCAGCAGATAGGTAACATGTTTCATCATGGGCCCTTTGGAATTGTGGTTTGTCATTGTGTTGATCAGAGTTTTTAAGTCTTTCAAAGTTATCTTTATGGTGTTTTTATCCCATAAATTGTTCTCTTGGTTTTGCTAATTTCACTTTGCATCAGGTCATACAGGTCTTCCCAAGTTTCTCTGAAACCACCTTCTACAACATTCTCCACAGCACAGTTCCATTATATTAAATTGCTGTGGTTTATTCAGCCATTCATCAACTTATGTACTTGCTCTTAGCTTCCAGTTCTTTGCCACCCCAAAAAGAGCTACTATAAATATTTTTGTACATATAGGTCCTTTCCTTTTTCTTTAATCTTTTTGGGGTATAGACTTTGTCAGGGGTGTGCTGGAGCCAGTTTAAACTGGCCATTGATTTTTAAATCTTAAGCTGATTTACAAATTTTCATCACAAACATTTACATCTTGGAAACTGGCCATAAATCATGTCTCGATTTATTGTTTTGTTGTTTCTTTAGACTTAAGAAAGTGGTGGAGAAAATATTAATAATGCATATTAAACTAAAAAGTGTTGTTGCATACATTTTCCTTCTGGAGAACCAGTTGTTAAATGTTTACTAGCATACTCCTGGCCTAGTAGTGATTTTGGTGGATCAAAATATATACATAGTGTGATAATAATTTTTTGTCTCTGATCTTTTATTAATTTTATTAATTTTTATTAGGGCTCAGAGTCATTCCTCTTGCAACTTTTGGTTAACTAAAAGCCTGTCTTCTGTTAATATTAATCTCACCCAACTAAAACCTTGAATCATAGAATAATAGTTAAGGAGAGACTTTTGACATTACTGATATAAGAAACCAAATGAGAGATAGAACGGAATACAGCATTCTAAAAAAACTCCCTAAAATATTTTATTTGTGGAAGACTTTCCCTGACACTATGATATGTAAATGCCTTCCTCTCAATGAGCCATTGTGATTTCTTTAAAAGGTAGCCTTGAAGTTTTATAAGAGTAAGATTTTATAGACTCAGTGTTTCATCTGTAACCTGACTTAGCTTTCCAATGGAGTGTCTTTGACTAGGTCTGTTCCTTAGAGGATGAATGATATTTTGACTGTTCAACTAAGTTGATGACATTGAAGGAAGTATGGGTTTATGAATCTGTCTTTTAAAAATTTTTTATAGCCTAAGAGAATGTACAAGATTGCAATATGTAAAAGAATTAGTCCTCTGTCTTTCTGATGTAATTTCCTCTATGAAAGCTTGTCAGAAAATCTTAATCTCCCTTTGGGAGTTATTTTTCTATCCCTCTGAACCTATGGTTAAGCATCATAAAACCTAGGTTTTTAGCTTTGTAATTTCTGTGTTGTGGTAGATATATTTGGGCAACAATTACCTACCACATGAACTCAAATAGAAGATATTTCTCCTGTAATAACTTTTTGGGCATAATTCCACATTGCTTTCCAGAATGGCTGGACCAATTCAAAGTTCCACCAAAAAGTATGTCAATGTACTTGTTTTCCCAAAACCCCATTAACATTTGCCATTTTCCTTTATTTGTCAGCTTTGCCGCCCAGATGGGCATGAGGTAGAACCTCAAAGTTGTTTTAATTTGCATTTATTAGTGCTGTGAAACTTCAATGCCCTTTCTACTATACTCTTTTCAAAGGAGATGGGGTGGATCTTATTGAGCTAGAATATCACACTGACCATGAATGGACCCCCTTGGGACACCAGATGGTTGACTCTCTAGACTGGTGTGGTGTATCTGTTGGTATCCTGTATTGGTTCCTATCGGAAATTTATGAGAGTTTCTGGAATGGATGCAATGGCATCTCCTACCTGCATGACCCCTTGTGGTGCCTTAACCACAGCCCATACCCCTTAAGGACCCAGGATGTGGGGGCCGATAGTGATTTAGTGACTGTGAGGGTTTTATGAAAGATGGAACTCTGGTTCCCCCAAATTCTCTGTAGTCCTTGGGAGATTAAGTAATGAACTTCAGGCTGCAGCTAGTCTCACTCATAGCTCCTCTGTTTTTCTTCAGCTCTGCCTGTCTCTTAAGTGTCTGCCCTTTCCCTACCATCCCAGGGTAGGTGAGGAGATTAGACAGTGGCAGCTCTGTCCTCGGTGATGCCTGGGCTGCAGGTGAGCCACCCTTTCCTGAGGTCTCATTCCTGTTAGCCTTGTCTCTTCTCTCTCTGGAGCTTCTCTGCCCTACATATTCCGTGTAGGACTCCGTGCTTCCTTTCTGAAACCCTAGGTCCTTGTACCAATTGGAGGAGTCCCTATGGATAAGTGTTGGGGGAGGGAGTGGGAGTGGCTAGGGGGAGGGAGTGGGAGTGGCTAGGGGGAGGGAGTGGGAGTGGCTATGCTTTGCTGTGCAAATTGTTCCATATATGGTAAAACTGTGCTTGGCGTTCTGGGATTGGTCGAGACTGATCCAGGAAGTGCTTGGGTATATAGGGGCGCGCACGCCCTGGAGAGGTTCATTCGGGATGTGATCGCCTAGCAATAAAGACCGCTTCTGCAACCTCTGGTGCTCTGTCTGGTTAATTCCTCCCTGAAGATGGGGAGGCCGGAGGCACCCCGAAGACTCACCCTGACGGCGATGGGTGAGTAAGAGAACGGCCTAGCGATAGGAACTTAGGAACCCAGCGGTGCAACGCCGCAAGTGGCGCCCGAACAGGGACCCGACTGGGACCTGAGTGCTAGGGTCGTTTGAGCCCTTAGGGCTCTCCAGACAGCCTCGCCGCCCGGTAGAGGGGACGAGATGGGGGGGAAACTTAGTATGCCCATAATTAAGCCAGAGGAGAAGTCGGTCATTGCCGCGCAGCTGTATAAGCTGTGTGCTAAGAACGGGTGTAAAATCCCGATCAGGACCTGTAGAGCCTTTGTGGAAA
>JAQQSZ010017844.1:0-10707 GCA_028646595.1 Phalanger gymnotis | reverse complement strand
GAAGGAAGGAAGGAAGGAAGGAAGGAAGGAAGGAAGGAAGGAAGGAAGGAAGGAAGGAAGGAAGGAAGGATTATGTGCCAGGCACTATGCTAAGAGCTTAACAAATATAATCCTCACACCAACCTTAAGAGGTAGGTACTGTTAGGATCTCCATTTTACAGTTGATGAAAATGAGGCAAAGGTTAAAAGACTTGCCTAGGGTCACACTCCAGGTCACACAGGGTCTCTCTTCCTGTCTCAGCAGGAAACCTGTGCTCTCCCTGTTGGGTTAACAAAAGGTTTAGCATCAGTCAATCCACGAGCATTGATGAAACACCCTCTATGTACTGGGTGTTGTCCTTGGTGCTGGGGATACAAAGGGGAAAATGAAACCATCTAGTAAGGGTGTGAGGCCAAATGTGAACTTAGATCTTTCTGACTCCAGGCACAACACTCTATCCACTGAACCACTTAGCTATTTTGAATAGTACACTGGGAGTCATGAAATATAAAACTTTAGGAGAAGGTACATTATCTACAATTGGTCTGTGGAAGACCATGGATAAGAATTTCACAGGAGAAGAAAGCGTGACTAGAGTGCAATTTGCATTGATGAAGGGAATACCCACATAGACCTGAGGAAATACCCACAGAACCATTGAATTTTAGAAATTATTACATTTTTGCATTTCAAATATATTCCCACAGGTAAAATTTTAGTTCACGAATGGGCCCATTTACGGTGGGGAGTGTTTGAGGAGTACAACGAAGAGGAACGTTTCTACCAGTCTGAAGGAAAAAATGTACCAGTAAAGTATGATTATCTTCTTTTAATTTTTTTGGGAACCTCATCAGATTGAAATCATCTTCTCTTGAGTTAATGTTTGAAATATTTTGGTCGTCAAGATTGTTTTTCTTTTTATCTATAGATTACAACAATGGCTTGTGTATCATCAATTTCATTACAACCTTCTTTATATAATTTGTGACTGGTTCCTACCCCAGCATACTTCAAAGCAGAGGCAGTTATATCAAAGCACAGAAATTTTTCTGAATCTGAGGCATAAAATCATCACAGACCAACTCTTTCATGCTGCTACATATGTCTGAAACACAGAGAGACTTGCAAAACATGGCCTCAGATACTTCACTCCTAGAGAGATAGACCTAGCACATGTCCTTGCTGCCTCCTAAGGGCAGCAGCAGTACACACTGAAAGACAGAGACAGAAAAAGCCACCCAAATGTTGGAATACAACACCCTCACTGCACCAAAGGACCTACCCGGTCCTGTTCCTCTCTCCTCATACACAGTCTATTTCCTCAGGGATTTCAGGAATGGTTTTAGGAAGCACAAGCAACATTCTGTTACTTCTTGGTGTTTAAGTACAGTGAGTAATTACAACTCTCAAGGAGGGGAAATGGCAGTATCCTTCCTTGTGTAGGCTACACCTGCTCTCTTCCTGTCTCTGCAGGAAACCTACATTGCTCTCCCTGTTGGGTTAACAAAAGGTTTAGCAACAGTCAGTCCACAAGCAATGATCAAACAGCTGCTATGTGCTCCGTGCTGTCCTTGTTGCTGGGGACACAAAGGGGGAAATGAAACCATCTCAGCTCTCAGAGACCTTGAAGAAAATAACGTGTGTGTGTGTGTGTGTGTGTACACACACACACACACACACAATAGATGTGAAGTAAATGCAAAGTAATTGGGAGGGACACAAGTCTTTTCAGTGCCCTATTTCCTCTACCTGCTTGGATTGGCCAGAGAGCTCTGAGAGATGTTTGTTGAGCACTTTGGATCTAACGAATGAATGAAACAAGTCAATGAAAAGCAAATTAGATTCTTAGGAATACAGATAAATGCAGATAAAAAACTTGAGCACCACAAATTAGTGTTGATAATAACATTGAGCAGCTACTATAGCTGCTGAGTATGAGGAGGATTCCCTCTTAATTCCCATGAAGACAAGGAGCCTGGAGCCCATGCCTGTGAGCAGCAGAGTCGGGGAGACCAGCAAGGCAGACCTGGTACTCCCTGCAGTCAGGCTAGCATTGGGATATTCCAAAAAGCCCACCTGAAATTCCCTGCAGGAGTTCTCTGCCAAACAGAAATTGTTCTTCCTGGTTGTCCAAGACGTTGCTGCCTAAATGGGTTGCTTGAAACACACCCTCTGTGATGAAGAAATAATCAATGTGGTAACATCAGGAATACACATAGGTTGGGGTGGTTTTAAATGAGTTTATGTTTTTAAAGTCTGATGCTAATTATGTTTTCAGATGTTCCGAAGCTATCACTGGTATAAATAGGGTATATGCATGTTCCGGAGGCAGCTGTTCAGTCAGATCATGCAGAACAGACCCCACAACGGGAAAGCTTAATGAAGACTGTTTGTTTATACCTGATAAAGTTCAGATTGAGAAAGCCTCCATCATGTTCATGCAAAGCATCGATTCTGTAAGTATTTAGAATTTTAGATCGTTGGTTCTGAAATTTGTAAACAGAAGACATAGGGTCTATTCTAACCCGAAGAGCAGCATTGATTACTGTTAAAGTTTGCAGAACACTTTCCCTCTTCCTTCTTATTTGATGCTTAGAATGACCTCACTGGCCATAACTGTCATTCCTATATCATTCGTGAGGAAACAGACTTGGGGAAATGAAGTGAGTGGTGTATGGTCCCTCTGCTAGCTCGAGGCTCTTTCCATCACATCCTCTATCAGAACATCTGTCCAGATGACCGGAGGCAGGTCTCTTGGGCCGGGCAGCCCCTCAGTGCTCCATTCCATCTCTAAAAGGGAAGGCTGAGGATACAAGAGAACAGAAGGAAACACCACCTTTACTAGGCCCATCCTCTCATAACACTGCTGTCCTACACATGTACCCTAGGCCAATCTCTGAGTTTAGGATCTTGAAATTACTCCCATTAAGCCCCTAAAATCAAAAAATCAAATTAGGGTTCTCAAGAGGAATGCTTTCTTGGAAGGAAGGCAGGGTGCGGGTGTCAGGATATCTTCTTTTTTATTATTTTTCGTAATAACTTATAATTACAATCTTATAATAGTTTATTTTTATAACTTTTTATTGTTTAACTTTCTAATATGTGTGTATGTGCGTATGTCTATGCATACATATATATACACGCATATCTATGTATATATGTTCCTAAAGTGGTTCCTTTTGTTCCAACTTACATGCTTTTGAGAAGTCAACTTAGCGCAATTATCTATCTTGGTGTGAAATATAAAAAGCAGTAAGCTAAACCAAGACTCCAGATCTATGTCACACAGTAGCAAGGGGCACAGGCAGCATTCAAACACAGGACCTCTGCACAGAAACCTAGCACTCTATGAGTATGGGGCCTCTCTTCTGGATTCCTCCAGCTGACTTTGCAGTTCACTATAACCACGAGGAGAGAAGCTAGGTGGCACCATGGAGTACAGAGTGCTGGGCCTAGAGTCAGGAAGACTCTGCCTGAGTTCAAATGTGACCTAGGACACTTGGTTGCTGTGTGACCCTGGGCAAGTCACTTCACCCTGTTTGCCTCAGTTTCCTCATCTGTAAAATGAGCTGGAGAAGGAAAGGGCAAACCACACATCTTTGCTAATATTACCCCAAATGTGGTGAGGAAGAGTCAGACATGACTGAAACGACTGAATAATACATGCAGTAGGATCTCTTTCTCATTGAGGCAGCAAGGTAGCATAGTGGATTAACTGCTAGGCCTGGAGTCAGAAAGACTTAAGTTCAAATCCAGCCTCAGATACTTCCTAGTCATGTGACCCTGAAAAGTTCATTTATCCTCTGCCTGCCTCCATTTCCTCGTATATAAAAAAGGGAATAACAGCACTGACCTCCCAAGGTTGCTATGAGATTCAAATGAGATAATAATTATAAGGTGCGTAGCATGGTGCCTGAAACTTAGTAGGTGCTTAATAAATGCTTACTCCTTTATTCACTTCAACTACCCCTTTCCAGACACATCTCCCCATTCTACACTTGTGATTTCTGAAACCAAGTGAAGGACTCCATTTCTTCTCACCTCGTGCGCTTTATCTCACTCCTTGCTCCTGCCTGTTGAGGTTTTGGGGGATCTTGATACTGCCATTCAGTGTACTGGCTAGCCCACCCAGTTTGGCAACATCTGAATATCAGGCACAGATACTCTTTACGCCTTCATCCAAGTCACTGATTAAAAAAAATATAATAGAACAGGACCAAGAAAATATCCCTGTGGGATTCCACTAAATGTGGCCTGCCGTGTTGATACCTTTGTATTAATACACTAATCACCACTTCTGCAACAAGCCAACCAGGGCTGAACCCAATTAGCTATATTATTATTCTTTCTACATCTCTTCAGTGTGTTCCCAAAGTAACGTAGCCAAACACTGCTAAAGTCCAGCTTCCTGAGATGTTTCCATGATCTGTCTGTCTAGTGAGCTGGTAATAAGTGGAATCGGGGTCAGTTTGACATGACTGGCTCTTCAGGACCCCTGCTAGCTTTCCGCCATTGTCTATTCCCCTTGTAAGTTCTCACACTCAAATGAAGCTCAGAATCCTAGACTCAGAGAAGAGTCTAGTTAGAAGAGAACCTGGAAATCACCTAACCAATTTCCTAATTTGTGGCCTGGGAAACAATGAGGGCAAAGGCATGCTAGTAAATGTTTAATAACTGACACTGAAAAAAATACATGCAAGACACATTCCTAAGTGTCATCTACATTGTTAACATTGTCTCCATCACTTTATTAAGTGGAGACCCATGGTGTCAAACTCAAATAGAAATAAGCCCACAGATCCATACAGAAGGATGTCTTTACCCATGAATTGACTTGGTTTCAAAACATAATGTTATCCATATTTTGTTGTTTTGTATTAATTTTGTTGACTCTTTCCCTATTTGGGTTCCAAATGGGCTACTTGTATGTCACTCGTAGATACTCGACCAAACAATAAACCTAGCCCTGATTTGTAGCATTTGCTGAATCCTGAGGTGTGAATGCTCCTGCTGAAAATTCAACAAGTATCTCTTGACAGTCCATTAGAGCTCGGTCCAGAACACTTCAGCCTTCAGTCGCAGACTCCAGATCTACGCTATTTCATATTAATACTAAGGCATTTAATTTCTAATGTGATAAACATAAATAGGTAAAAGAAACATAAACAAAAGCTCTTGGGAGAAGGGTCCTCAATAATTTTTTAGTGTAAAAGAATCCCAAGACCTACTTATCTAGTCCAAGTCTTCACTTTGTAGGTGAGAAAACTAAGGTTAAATGACTAGGCCAAGAGAGTGGAAGGGTCAGGAGTAGAATCCTAGGAGTGCTGAAGAGTTTTTCAAATGAGTTAATACCCTCCCGCCCCCCCCCCACATCACCACTGGGTTGCTAGTTGGATTGATTACATTAATAGTTTGCAGAAGGGGTTGTCATGGACTCCTCAGTACTCTGGTGAAGCTTCTGGACCCCTTCTCATAATCAAGTTTTAACTCAGGATGACAAACAAAACCAATTACATTTAAAAAGGTATAAAAATGTCTTTTTAAAATCTAGTTCATGAACCCAGGTTAGGAAGGCCTGCTTTTCAGTTTTTGTATTTATCATGCAATTGGGCTTTGTCAGGTGGTTGAATTTTGTACAGAAGAGAACCATAACAAAGATGCACCAAATGCTCAAAATCAGAAGTGCAACCTCAGGAGCACATGGGAAGTGATCCAAGACTCAGAAGACTATAACACATCCACTCCTATGACAGCAGCCAAGCCACCCGAGACCAGCTTTTCACTGAAGCAGATCAGAGAAAGGGTCCTGTGCTTAGTTCTGGATAAGTCTGGAAGCATGTCGGTAAGCCAAACTCACCCCGTTCTCCTGGAAGTGGGGAGGAGTGTGTCTACAACATATGGTGGACCCGTAGACTCTTGGGCTTGTTGGAAACCACATTGAACTCATGGACCCTTCACCAAGTTTCCCTTTAACTCCTCATACTCATATTCCCTCCCCTCTTCTTTCTCCAACAAAGATTCATGGCAAATTATCCCCAGAATTAAGATGACATTTTGATTGTCAAAAAGGGACTACCCTAAGAATTTGCTTGCAGTTTCCCAGCCCATGAGAATCTGTAGTCCCTGTTAACCAAACTACCCAAACAACTTTGTATGACTTCATATTTTCCTCCTTTATTGATGATTGTGCAAAACCATCAGACATCCTACCTAAAAATACACCTCATATTCCATACATTAAATTACCTGCAATTTCATTAATGGGGGCACGCTCTAGTCCACCCCACCATTCCCCACTGACCCAAATGGATTAGTAGTTCCAGTATACAAATTCATCAGTTTCCTTGGTCAAAAATAATTCACTAGGAGACAGTGTGGTATGGTGGATGGAGAGCTAACCTCTGAGTCAGGAGGATTTGGTTTCACTTCCCACATCTGGCAGGTACTGGTTAGGCAATTCTCTGAAACTGTAAGTTGCAGAAAAGGTGCCAAACTGCCTTGGTAGGGAGAGTTTCCTCACCTGAAAGTCCCCTGTACCAATGAAATCACAGGTCTAGTCCCTATTCTCCTTGGTAGCTCATCTCTGGTGATGTGGCTCAAACTGAAAAGCAAAAATATTTCATAGAACTTTTTTCATCTACTAAGCCCATTCACAACCATGATCTAACTTAAAATCCCACACTTCAACATTTTCAGAATCTGCTCATTTGTTAACCAATCCACAAACAAACCCTTCTACCACTTAACCTTAGAGAGTTATTGTGGCTGAAACATTCACTGCCCCTTTGCTCACCTAGTGATGTGCCTCTCTAAATTTAGGAGGCCTTGTCCTAAGGTAGGAAACATATAACCTGTCCCAAGGCCCACCCTCACATATGTTCTAGCCTAGAAGAACACTCCAAAACTTCTGTTCTATTTCCTAGACTTGGAGAATCCAGAGTCTCCACCATGGTACCCAGAGCCCCTAGAGTTCCATATATGGGCTCAGTCCATTCTGCTATAGCTTGCTTGTAGTAGATCCCTTAGCAATTTGACTTGTGGTTTTTCTTTCAGAGTGAGGACCGGCTGAATCGACTGAATCAAGCCGCCAAACTCTTCCTGCTTCAGATCATTGAAACGGGATCCTATGTTGGGGTGATCACATTTGACAGTTCAGCCACCGTTCAAAGTGAACTGGTACAAATAGAGACCGATGCTGAAAGGAACACCCTCATTACTAAGTTACCTACTGTTGCTTTAGGAGGAACGTCCATCTGCTCTGGACTCAGATCAGCATTTACGGTGAAATCATCTCTCCTTCACTGTCTCTATTGTAGTGGATATTTACAAAGTGAATTTCTATTCTGAATATCTTTCACATGTCTACTATCTAGTATAAATGTGATGCCTTTAAAAAGTGAATGTATTTCCAGGGATGGGAAGGAATATCAACAAATGGTGATATGGAGAAATCCTAATTAAATTCAGCCCACTAAATGTTAAGTACTTAGTGCTGAATTAGGGAAGAAAGGAAGGAAGTCAACCTTAGATTCAGGAAGACTTGGGCTCACATGCCTCCTGAGAGGCAACAAAATACAGTAGATAGAAGAATCAACTTGGAGCCAGAAAGAGCCAATTTCAAATTCTTCCTCAGAAACTTACTAGCTGTGTGACCCTGGCAGGACACGTGATTTGTGCAGGAGTGGAACTGATGACCTTTGAGATCCTTTTAAGCCCTAAATCAATAATACTCTAACTCAGATGGGCTGTGAAATTATACAACCAACGAGAAAGGCACTGGGCATGACATATAAAAAGGTGCATGGTATGCAGCAGAAGCATTCAGGGCAACCAGGTGCAATGATCTTCAATCTAGGCTCCATTCTGGCAAAGACAGCCATTTCAGGCTCTGTTGATTTATTTCAACACACTGAGACAAGGAGCTGTTAGTCATCCACTTAGGGGGATGTTATAATAAAGCCAAAGAATAATGAATGGATATTTTGACTCCCATTATGGAAGTTTTCCCACATTTTGATGCACTAATTCTGTCTAAAGACTGTTGCTCTTGACACGAAATAAAATTATAGAATTATCTTAGTGATCCTGAGGTCCCACAGCCTCATTTTACCAATGAGGGAGCCAAAAGAAACAAATGGTAAGTTAGTAGGTGCAAATCGGACATACCAAGTATGGTATTTCTACAGTAAATATAGTATATATTTGAATAGTAAGTAGTTTGTATGTAGGAAGCATGGGACAAAGGTCAAGAAGGATAAGGACTCAGCATTCATGGATGATGTCGTAGATACAACCTTCTATAGAGAAGAACAGACGGAACCCAGACTGTAGGGACTTGAGTGGTATAGAAGTAAAGGACATGAAGTTTAACGTGAAAGGGGAAAAAGAGAGAGCCTGAGCCTGTACTCAAGGCAAAGTTTATTTGCATGGCATGGGACACCTAATCATGTTTGTAGGAATGGAGGAAGAAATCAGTAGAGAGGGAGACTAAAGATATGTAAGAAGGAAAGCAAGGAGGGTCAATGGAACAAGGTCCTGGAAGAAAGGAAAGGAAGGCATCAAGGTCAATGTGGAGAGGTTGGCTTTGACATGACAGCCCTACTGTTTCCTCCAATACAGGAGGAAGGAAATAGGTGAGAGACCAGAAAAAATGCCATATGACTTCAACTTTTTCTGCAAATTAAGAGACGATGTCATGTGCTGGGACTTGAGAGATATGGATGAGAAGCTAAGGTCTCAGAAAGTTAGGGAAATGGTTGGAACAGATGTTGTGAGGAATGTCCTAGAGAATCAAGAAAGAGTATAGGGAAGGTCTGGGTGAAGTGCATGTGGCATCCATTCCTAGGGGAACCACTGTCTCAGACTTTTCTGGCCCAGTTCTCCATTGCTCAGGAGCTGGACAGAGATGTTGAGAGTTAGTAGTGGTTGGCAAGTAACAGGATGGCAACAGTGGAAGGGCAAAGGGGCAAATGATTGGTGAGCATTGGATAGGGAAGTCAGAGAGGCCGTAAGAGGTAAGGTGGCACAGCACAGAAAAAGAACAGGGTTAGGAGGAGTGACTGTGAGTGAGATGTGGAAGAACATGAGATTGTGGGCAGACAAAAATCTTCAAGTCTGACGGTTTTGTTTTGGTTTTTTTACATGAAGCAATTTCAAACAATGCAACATCTAGGTAGGGCCACTTTGGTAGAAAATAAATGCTTGGAGCTAATAAGTACATTGTTTTCCATCACATAATATTCCCCATAAGAGGCAATGAGGCATAGTGAATAGAATGTTGGCCTTAGTGTGTGGGAAACTTGTGTTCACCCCCTACTTCTGACCCCATAATGACTGCAGCCAAGTCATTCAACCACTCTGAGCCTCAATTTCCTGATCTGTAAAGTGGAGCTAGTAGTACGCAGAGTTCTAGTCCCTACCTCATAGCATCAATGGGAGGCTCAAATGAGATCAGAGACATAAAGTGCTTTGCAGAATTGAAAGCAGCATGTAAATGCCAATCATCATTATGGTCAAATGCCCAGGTCACACAGGGACAGGAAGGGGTAGCAGCACTTGTGCTCCATTGGCATCATCCCAATGGCCCCAGAACTCAAGGAAGGCCCCTAGCACACTGAACTGTAAACAACGAGAAGAACATAGACAAGAGTCGTACAGGTAGGTAAGGTGATAAGCATTTCTGAAGTGCCAGGCACTGCACTAAGCATTTTACAAATATTATCTCATCTGATGCTCATAATTACCCTGGGAGTGAGGTCTTGTTATTAGCTACATTTTACAGATGAAGAAACTGAGGCAGACTGACGTTAAATGACTAACCCAGGATCTCATAACTAGGAAGGTCAGATTTGAACTTAAGCCCAACTCTCTCCACTGCCCTACCTCGCTGCCTCATACAGAGAAAATGGGCAGGGATGGATGGGTTGTGATTTGCATCACTAGAGGGGATACGCACATAGATGGAATTCCAGATCCACTGGAGTATTAGAATATCATGTTTCCTGTAAATCCAGCATTGCTTCACTAATAGAACACTGAGAAAGACCTGGGCTCAACTTCTGCTACTGTAACGTTTTAGCTGTGACCCTGCTCAAGTCATTGAAGATCAAAGTATCTTGGACAACTCCCTGAGACTTATCATCTGGTTTAGTGGAGGGAGTTCCTACCCCAGGAGTTGTATAATACTCCCTGAATGGAGTGCTATCAGTCTTGCCTTTGTTTCCAAGTGTCCAGTTTCACAACTGATGTAAATTATGGTTTCCCAAAGCTTCTGCTGGAGCACACTCACTATCATGAAGAGGTTTAGACAAATAAAGCAGGCAAGACGGAGCACAAGAGCATTGAGTTAGAGCTGGAGGAGACCTCAGAGGCCACTATCTCTTCCTTTTGCAGATGAGGAAACTAAGACTCACAAAGCCTCAGACTCCAAAGCCATTGCTCTTTCTGTCATATCATGTCTTCTCTAAGGTTCATAAGCTTCCTCCTCTTTGGCCCTCCCAGGAATAACAAAAGAATTTAAAACAATTCCTTCCACATAGTGGGTGTTAATCTGTCCAGTGCCTCATTAGCCTCTAGGAGATAGAGCTAGAAAGAAGAGATATCCTGGCTGGGACTTAATACCAGTCTATAGAAGCTGGGTCATTCAGTTTGACCAGAACAGATCAAGAGAAAAAGGGCTTGGGCTGAGTTTCTGAAAGTTTCACATTTCATATTTGAAAATCTCAAGA
>JAQQSZ010017843.1:0-10707 GCA_028646595.1 Phalanger gymnotis | reverse complement strand
TCTCTCTCTCTCTCTCTCTCTCTCTCTCTCTCTCTCTGTCTCTCTCTCTCTCTCTCTCTCTCTCTCTCTCTCTCTCTCTCTCTCTCTCTCTCTCTCTCTCTCTTTATTTCTCTCTCTCTCTCTGTCGTCTAGCATGTTTCGTTATGAATCCTCTGAAATTGTGGTTGGTCGTTGTATTGATCGCAGTTGTCAAGTCTCACATTTGTTTGCCTTTGTAATTGTTTTTCTTGTAAAATATTGTATTTGTTCAGCTTGCTTAACTACACAGCAGTCTATACAAGTCTTCCCAGGTTTCTCTGAAATAATCTCCTTCATCATTTCTTACCAGGCAATAGTATTCTATCACATTCAAATACTTTAACTTATTCAGCAGTTCCCCAATAGCTTGTCACCCCTTCAATTTCTAATTCTTTGCCATGTCAACTAGAACTGCTATAATTAGTTTTGTATGTGTGAGTCCTTTTCTTCTTTCTTTGTTCTTTCTAGAGTATAGATCTGGTAGTTATATTGAGTCAAAGGTTATACACCGCAGCTTAAAAGTTTGGGGGGGTATAATTATAAACTGTTTTATGGAATAGTTGGGCCAGTTCACAGGTCTGCCTACAGTGTATTAATATACCTGTCTTCCTGTATCATTCTTCCTTTTTTTATCATCTGTACCAATCTGATTGGTATGAGATGATATATCAGTGTTGCTTTAATTTGCATTTCTCTAATGATTAGTGACTTCAAGCATTTTTAATGTGGTTATTTTTAGCTTAGATTTCTTCCTCTGAACACCCTCTTCATATCTTTTGACCAGTTGGGGAATGACTTTTTTCTTATGTTATATATTTGAACCAGATCTCAATAAATCTTAGAAATAGGGCCTTTATCGGAGAAACTTACTGCAAAGAATTTTTTTCCAAAAATTGACGCTTCTCTTCTAATTTTAGTTACCCAGGTTTTGCTTGCACAAAACTAATTTTATATAATCAAAATTATCCATTTTACTTCTTGCGAACCTCTTTATCTCTTAATTATGAATTCTCCCCATTCATAGATATGACAGGCATTTTCTTCTCTGCTTCTGTACTTTGTTCATGATGTCACCATTTATGTCTAAAGCATGTATCCATTTAAAGCTTATCTTGGTAGATGGTATGAGATACTGGTCTCTCGTCTAAATTTTGCCAGACTGCTTTCAAGTTTTGACAACAGTTTTTGCCCTGAATAGTTGGCATCTTTTGGTTTATCAAAAACTAAGTTATAGTGTTCATTTGCTTCTGTATATTGTGAGCCTAGTATATTCAACTGATCAAGAGATCAGCCTCAATATATTGTGTATCTAATCTGTTCCACTAATTAAGAGATCAACCTCTGGATTTCTCACCCACCAACAAGTTGTTTTGATGATTCGAGCTTTGTAGTGTAGTTTCAGATTTTGTACTAGTGAGACCCCAATCCTTCTAATTTTTTTTTTCAGTAATTCTCTTGATATTCTTGACCTTTTGTTCCTCTACATGAATTTGTTATTTCTTTTTGTTCTAAATCAACAAAGTAATACTTTGGTAGTCTGATTGGTATGGCGCTTAATGATATAAATTATTTAGATATTTTAATCTTTGTTTTATTGATTTAGACTCATTAGGAGTAATTAATATTTTTCCAATTATTGATACCTGCTTTTATTTGTCTAAAGAGTGTTGTGTCATTTTGTTAATATAGTTTATCTGTGTGTCATGGCAGGTAGATTCCAAGTGTTTTATATTACCTGAAGTTATCTTAAATGGAGTTTCCTTTTCTTTCTCTTTGTGGATTTTTTTTAATAATATGGAGAAATACTGATAATATATGTGGTATTATTTTAAATCCTACAACTTTGCCGAACTTGTTAATATTTAAATGACTTTTTGTTTTTACTGGACTCTTGGGTTCTCCAAGTTAACCATTATGTCATCTTCAAAAAGTTATAGTTTCATTTCCCCTTTGTCTGTGCTTATTTCCTTGATTTCTTTGTCTTGTCGTACTGCTATAGCTAGCATTTCTAGGACATAATTGAATAGTACTTCTGATAATGGACTTCCTTTCTCTATCCCTAAACTTACTGGAAAGGCCTCTAGTTTATCTCTATTAGAGATAATGTTGGCTGTTTGTTGTAGATAGACTCTGGTTATCATATTAAGGAAATCTCCCTTAAATACTATACTTTCTTGTGTGGGTGGTTTGTTGTGTGTGTGTGTGTGTGTGTGTGTGTGTGTGTGTGTGTGTGTGTGTAAAAGTTGCCAATTTCCATTTAGACAATGCTCTGAAGACTTCACAGTCAGGACTAAGGAAATGATCAGTATGATTAAATATCAAGCTTTCTTCTTTCCCTTCCCAGTCTAGGCTCCTTGCCAGGGAAGCCTTTCCATCTCCTCCCAATCCCAGGTGCTGAGGGCATCTCTGGGGGATAACTGCTACCAAGTTTAAAATAAAAATAGTTAGAAAAAGCTTCCCTACAACTGACCTAATCAAACCAACAGTACATGGAAAAATAACAAAGGTAAACCAGCACTGGGTTTGGTCTGGGGTATAACAAGGAGGTTCTGGTCATATACACATATTGAATTCAGCTCCATCTTCTCCCACAGGGATCACTATGGACCTGCACTGATTCCTTAGCATGTGATCCAAGGGATTAGAAAAGTTCTTCAACTGAGCCAACTTGGCCACCCAGCATCCTGGGTAAATGAGTCAAGAGGCCCCTGAGGACTCAATCCTCTTTTGGTCCCTTTGTTATAGAGGAATTAACTAGAGCTGAGAAGCCCTTAGCTTGAGCCCATTCTCCTGTTTTAGTATATGCTTTAAGCTTAACTGATTAGTACATAGCATTTAAACCCAGACAAAGTCTAGAACTTTAACCCTGTGTAAAAAAAATGCCCCAAGAAGAAAGCAGATCTCTTTCCTGTCCCACTCTGCAACTGTGTGACCTTTGAAGCAGATAACATCTCTGCATACTTCTTTCCTATTTTACTGAAGATGGCACTCTCCGCACAAAGAACAGAGGTGGTAATGGCTATGCCAAGCTCCCTAATGAAGTGACATTCATATATACCTATTTGGCCTCCTGGTGGTGGGGAAGGGGAGAAGGATTTGATGTGAAACAAGAAGGATACTGTTTTCACCCTGCTCTGATTAGTGAATTCATCACAAGGCACCTCTCTCCAGAGAGAGAATAGGAGACAGAAGCTATTCCCTCACACAGCTAGCAGGGTTCGTTGGTGTTTTTAAACAGGAATGAGAGTTGTACCTTGTTGAAAGTTTTGTCTTCATACATTTATGGAATCATGGAATTATTGTTGCTTTTGTTTATTAATAGTCAATTATGTTTATGCTTTTCTGAATATTGAACCAGCACTGCATTCCTGGGATAAACCTAGTCTGTTCATTGTGTACAATCTTTGTGATATATTGCTGTAGCATCTTTACTATATTTTATTTAAAATTATTTTATTAATATTAATTAGGTACCTGTTGGCACAGTGGATAAATAGTTGGATGTGGAATAAGGAAGACCAGAAATTCAAATGGTCTAACTAGTTATGTAACCCTAGGTAAGTTGGTTAACCTCTGTCTGCATCAACAGACGTTAGCAGTCTAGCTCTTCTTTACTCCGTTATAAATTGGAGATCAATAATACTGTCTCCCAGGTATGTTTTAAAGATCTAATGAGATATCTGCAAAAAACACTTAGCCCATTTCCTGACCCATACTCCCTTTCCTGTTTTCCCTATCTCCACATTCCCCCTTTTCACCAGGGATATTGGTCTATAATTTTCTTCTTCTGTTCTGACTCTCTTTGATTTATGCATTAAGATTATATTTGTTACATAGAAGGAATTTTTAGGACTCATTATTCTACTACCTTTTTATACATTTGTGTAATATTAGAATTGGTTGTTCTTTATATATTTGATAGAACTTGCTTCCAAATTTTTTTTTAAAACTGGGAGTTCACTTATGAATTGTTCAGCCAGATATTTTTCCTGATATAGGATTATTGGAAAAACTCTATTTCCTGTACTTACAAACTAGACATTTAATATTTTTCTTAAAGATTCATCTATTTTGTTTATATTATATTTTATTGGCAAATAATAGAGCAAAATAGCTCTTAATGCTTTATATTGTTTCCTTTTCATTAGTTTTAAATTAATCTTTTTTATTTTTGATGTAATTTAGTTTTCTTCTTTCTTTTTAAAAAATTAGCTATTTGTTTATCTCTTTTATTCACTTTTAAGAGTTACAAGTTTATATATTTATTCAACTTTTACTATTCAGTTTTGTTAATCTCTCCTTTGATTCTCAGTACTTCTGTTTTGGTGTTTAATTAGAGGTTTTTAATTTAATAACTTTTTAGTTTGTTTTGGTTTCATGACTAATTTATTGATCTTACCTTTATCTCTCTTATTGATTAAAGTGTTTAGAAATATAATTTTTTCCACTAAATACTGCTTAGGCTGCATTACGTACATTTTGCTATGTTGTCTCATTGCTGCCATTACTTTTAATGAGAGTGTTAATTGATTCAATGATTTTTTCTTTTTGAAAAATTGTATAGGATTAAGTTTTCTTTCATTTCCAATAAGTTTTTATCCTTTAATTCAAAGGTCCTTTATTGAATATGATTTTGTTGCATTATGTTGATAAAAGTTGCATTTAGTGGTTTTCAGTTTTTAGCTTTTCTGCATTTCTTTATGAGTTTTTCAGCCCCTAATACATGGTAAATTCTAGTGAAAGTGGCATGCATATCCATGTTTCAGAAAAACAGAATTTCTAATTTTATTTTAATTGTCTATTTTTGGCTACTGACTTGTCTAAAATCATGACTGCTGGGGTATGTGATTGTGTGTGCATGTGTGTGTGTGTGTTCAGTTGTGCCAAGCACTGTGCTGAGTGCTGGAAATACAAAAATGGGGGAGATGGCTAGAAAACAAATATGTATAAACACACTATAGGAAATAATTAAAAGAGTAAAAGAACTAGAATTGAGAGGGTTTGGGGAAAAGCTTTTTATAATATAGTATTTTAGATCAGTCCTAAAGGAAGCTAGGAAATCCAATAGGCCATGATAAAGAGGAAGAACATTCCAGGGATAAGGGGCAGCCAGAGAAAAGAGGCATCATGTATTTTCCTCCAACCTCTTGTTTTAACTTTCTGTGGGTTTTTATGTTCCAAATGTGTTTCCTTATAAACAAGTGCTCTAAGTACTCTAGAATCCCTGCTTCAGCAGCCTTTATAGCCATTGGTACAGATTGTCTCATCTATCCAGTCTGCCAGGGGAAGTCTTCACATGCTTAAGGTAGACATCTGTCTAACTCATTGATGGGTTTCAGGCTTGTCAGTTGCCCTCAACCTGGTTTAGCCAGCCTTCCAAGATGGTCTACTGGAGTCTGGCTTCTGCACATGCTATAGCTTCTTGGAGACATAGGTGAGAGCTGGGGGAGAAGTGGACACCAAAGGTGAATGAGCAGCTCTGAAAGAAGTTTTAGCATGCCCTTAGACCAGAGATGCTCTGAACACCCCCATACACTCCTTGAATAGGGATTACAAAAAGTTTCTAAAGAGCTGCTGTGGAAAGTAGGATAGTAAATTGTTAAGGGAGTTTCAATAGCATTGCCTAATGGCAGTAAGGGGCCAGTTGAGGTTTGCATAACAAATTTATAGTGGACCCAGTCAGAATGGTTACATATTTTACTTTAGCTTCTTTCAACAGCATGAGTGTAGGAGCAAAAGAGGTGAATGATAAGAGTGACCCAAACAGTGATATAGTAAAAGGGCTAGGAATTTAAGAGGAGAGGACCTGTAGAGTTGTTTTGGTTCACCAAGGGGTCAAGATAGGGAAAAAGGTAGAGAGTGGCTAGTTTAAGGGAGATGGGCTAGGAGGGAATTGAAGGGTCAAGGGATGAGATTAGCATTTTGCAAAAGAAAGGAGATATGAAAAGCCAATGTATTATGATTAGGTAGGGTTATTTTTTTTCTTCAGAATTCTTAAACATGGGATTGGTGAATTTGTGGCTGATGGCAAGATCAATCACCTTTGTTTGTTAACTGAGGTCTGATGGAGGAGTAGTTCAAGTCAGTAAGTAAAGGAACTGAGTGGTTAGGGAGTTTGAGGGAGAACTACTATGCATATTTATGTCTCCTAGTATCAGGGGAGGAGTTGGAGAGAAGAGAAAAATTAACAGTCATGTATTGAACTCAATGAATAAGGAAAAATAATGACCTGGAGGCCTGCAGACACCAGTTACCAGGATTTTGATGGTAAAATATTTGTAAATAGGATACACCTCAAAGGAAGAGAATTTACTGAGTGATGGAAGTAGGCGAAGAATCTGAAAGTTGCAATGGTTTGCAAAGAATATTTCAACTCTCCCACTCAGCCAGTAAGGGGAATGAGTTAAGGTGCAAACAGTACTGGACAGGGTGGCTCAGAAGGCTGTGTCATCAGAGGAAAGAAAAGTTTCACAAATAGTTAGTAGAGGGAAGAAGTGGGAAAGAGTGTTAAGAACGAAGAGAAGTTTGTTGCCTATGTAACAGGCATTCCAGAAGGCAAAGTGGGTGATATTTAGCTAAAACTATGGAGCAGCATAGTTGACAGGGATGGAAATAAGTAATTGCATAATGGTGGCTCAGGATGTGGTTTGGAAGATCATGTACAGGAGTTCATAATGACTGAGACTTGAAGGATATGAGAATGTTCATCATTCAATGGTGATCAGGCACTCTTCTTTCTAACTGTTCATTTTTCAGTAATGTCTGACTCTTTGTGACCCCATTTGGGGTTTTCTTGGCAAAGATACTAGACTGTTTTGTCATTCCTTTTCCAGCTCACTTTACACATGAAGAAACTAAGGTAAACAGAGTTAAGCGACTCCCCTAGAGTCACACAGTTAGTGTTTGAGGCTGAATTTGAACTCAGGAACATGAGTTTTTCTGACTCCAATCCCAGTGATCTATCCACTGTGCCACCTAGCTTCCCTCTCTTCCTAATGGCTTTTGCAAATTGGGCTGTAGAAAAATTCAGCATGAGATGCAAGGGACGTGATCAGATGGTCAGGTGGACAGACAGTTGGATAAGAGTCCTTCCTTCAATGCTCTTCTTCGCTCCAAAGGGTAGAGATTAGGCAGGAAATGGACACAATAAAGATGGAGTTGGTGACTGCACAGAAAGAGAAAGAAGAGACTTCTCTACCCACTTTCCTTTTCCTCTTACCTCAAAGGACAAGCACAGCAGAACATGGAAAGCCTGAATTCAAAAGGCAGGTTGCTTTTCTGCACTAGAGTTTCTCCACATCCAAGTTAGGATTTTGGGATGGCAGCAGGAGTGACAGTTGTCTAGCAGAGGCGCAGACTGAAGTTATAACTTTGGGAAAGGGGAGAGTCATTTTGGGAAGATGGAAGATACCCAGCATAGTCCCTAGCCACTTTCACTTAGGAAATATACTGCACCCAATAGGAAATGGAAAGCAGAAGATTCATAATCACAGGAACTTTAAAACTCTTTTCTCACATTAGTAGTGTTACTGATGAAAATGGAGATTTCATTTTATTCCTAATCTTATTTTAAAGGTCCTTCTCTTTTCTCTATTATATATAATAATTGCTCTTCCTTTATATTTTTGATAATTAATATTTTTTTTATTTTTACTTTATAACACTCAGTTCCACAAAATTTTGAGTTCCAGATTTTCTTCCCTCCGTACCCCTCTCCCTCCCCGAGATGGCATGGAGTCCAATATATCTTCTACATATAACTTTGCATTGAACTTATTTACACAATAATCAAGTTGTAAAGAAGAATTATGACCAATGGAACGAATCATGAGAAAGAAGAAACAAAACCAAAAAAAAAAACCAAAACAAAAAACGAAAACAGAAACAAAGGAGAAAAAAAAAGCAAATGGAAAAAAAAGGAGAGCATACAGTTTGCCTCAATCTGCATTCAAACTACACACTTCTTTCACTTGATGTAAATAGCTCTCTCCATCATGAGTCCTTTGGAGTGGAGTTGTCTTTGCATCTTGTATTGCTGAGAAAAGCAAAGTCTATCAGGGTTAGTCATCACAGAATCCATACATCTGTGATTGTGTATAATGTTCTCCCGGTTCTGCTCTGCTCACTCAGCATTATATCGTGTAGGTTTTTCCAGGTTATTATGAAGTTCATATCTTCCCCATTTCTCATAGCACAATAATATTCCATTACCTTCACATGCCACAACTTGTTCAGCCATTCCCCAATTGATGGGCAACCCCTTGATTTCCAATTCTTTGCTACTATGAAAAGAGCCGCTATAAATATTTTTGTACATACGGGTCCTTTTCCCACTGGTGTGATCTCTTTGGGATACTACACTAGAAGTGGTATTGCTGGGTGAAAGGGTATGAGCATTTTTATAGCCCTTTGGGCATAGCTCCAAATTGCTATCCAGAATGGCTGGATCAGTTCACAATTCAACCAGCAAAGTAACAATGTTCCAATTTTCCCACATCCTCTCCAGCATTTAACATTTTCCTGTTTTGTCATTTTAGCCAATCTGACAGGAGAGATATGCTACCTAAGAGTTGTTTTGATTTGCATTTCTCTAATCAGTAGTGATTTAGAGCATTTTTTTCATATGCCTACAGATATCTTTAATTTCTTCCTCTGAAAACTGCCTGTTCATATCCTTTGACCACTTCTCAATTGGGGAATGACTTGTATTCCTATATATTTGGTTCAGTTCCTTGTATATTTTGGAAATGAGGCCTTTATCAGTGGTTCTAGTTGTAAAGATTTTCTCCCAATTTTCTGCCTCCCTCCTAATCTTTGTTGCATTGGCTTTTTTAATACAAAACATTTGATCAAAATTATCCATTTTACTTTCTGTAATACTGTCTGTCTCATGCTGTGACATGAATTCTTTGCTTTTCCATAAATCTGATAGGTAAGCTATTCCTTGCTTTCCCAAATTGCTTATAGTAGCAGTCTTTATTCCTAAATCATGAATCAATTTTGACTTTATTTTGGTATATGGTGTAAGATATTGGTGTATGCCCAATTTCTACTCTACCATTTTCCAATTTTCCCAGCAGTTTTTGTGAAATGGAGAATTCTTAGCCCAGAAGCCGTATTCTTTGTGTTTTTCAAGGAGTAGATTGCTATAGTCCTTGACTACTACATCTTATGTACCTATCCTATTCCACTGAACCATGACTCTGTTTCTTAGCCATTACCAGGTAGTTTGGATGACTGCTGTTTTATAGTACAGTTTAATATCTGGTATGGCTAGGTCACCTTTCTTAGCATTTCTTTTCATTAATTCCTTAGATATTCTAGACCTCTTGTACTTCCAGATGATTTTTATTATTATTTTATCCAGCTCTATAAAATAATTTTTGGCAGGTCGATTGGTATAGCAATGAATAAATAAATTAATTTAGGTAAAATTGTCAATTTTATTATATTAGCTTGGCCTAACCATGAGCAACTAATGTTTTCTCATTTATTTAAATCTGACTTTATTCGTGTGAATAGTGTTTTGTAATAGTGTTCATATAGGCCATGGGTTTGTCTTGGTAGATAGACTTCCAAATATTTTATAGTATCTATAGTAACTTTGAATGGAATTTCTCTTTCTATCTCTTGCTGTTGGGCTTTGTTAGTAATGTATAGGAATGCTGAGGATTTATGTGGGTTTATTTTATATCCTACAACTTTGCTAAAGTTGTTTATTATTTCAAGTAGTTTTTTACTTGATTCTCTAGGATTCTCTAATTAAATCATCATATCATCTTCAAAGAGTGATAATTTAGTTTCTTCTTTGCCTATTGAATTCCTTCAATTTCTTTTTCTTCTCTTATTGCTACAGCTAACGTTTGTAGTACCAAATTGAATAGTAGGGGAGATAACGGACATCCTTCTTTCACCCCTGATTTAACTGGGAATGCATCTAGCTTATTCCCATTTCAAATAATCCTTGTTGATGGTTTAAGGTGGATGCTATTTATAATTTTGAGGAAGGCTCCATTTATTCCTATGCTTTCTAATGTTTTTTTATAGGAATGGGTGATGTATTTTGTCAAAGGCATTTTCTGCATCTATTAAGATGATCATATGGTTTCTGTTAGTTTTGTTGTTCATAGGATCAATCATGCTTATAGTTTTCCTAATATTGAACCAGCCTTGCATTCCCAGAATAAATCCTACCTGGTCAGTATTATTCTCATGATAAGTTGCTGCACTCTTTTTGTTAATATTTTATTTAAAAGTTTTTGCATCAATATTCATTAGGGAAATTGGTCTATAATTTTCTTTTTCTGTTTTGACTCTTCCTGGTTTGGGTATGAGTCCCATATTTGTGTCCTAAAAAGAATTTGGTAGGACTCCTTCTTTACCTATTTTCCGAAATAGTCTATAAAGTATTGGAGTTAATTCTTCTTTAAATGTTTGATAAAATTCACTTGTAAAACCATCTGGCCATAGAGATTTTTTCCTAGGGAGTTCATTGATGACTTGCTCAATTTCTTTTTTCTGAGATGGGGTTATTTAGGAATTTTGCTTCCTCTTCTCTTAACTAGGGCAATTTATATTTTTGTAGATATTCATCCATATCTCTAAGGTTGTCAAATTTATGGGCATACAATTGGGCAAAATAATTCCTAATTATTATTTTTATTTCCTCTTCCTTGGAGGTGAATTCCT
>JAQQSZ010017842.1:0-10708 GCA_028646595.1 Phalanger gymnotis | reverse complement strand
ACAAGCTGCTGGCAGAAGCTTTTCCCAAGTTCTCTTCAAGTTAATGATGTAGAAGCCATCACTCTTTCTTTTGTAGATATACTATTTCATCTGGAAGTCCAAATTGGTGCCACCCAAATGGGTTCCTGCAGCAAGGAATTTGGGGACTTCCTCTTCCTTCATCTGCAAGACATCTAGGGCTCTGGAGATTGTGAAAGTTTTCTTTCAAAGTTACAATGTAAACTGAGAACAACGCAGCATGGAACCCTCTTCTGGGCAGTGCAGAAAGCAATTGTTTTGATTTCTTCATTGGAAAACTGCCTGTTCATATCCTTTGACCATTTATCAATTGGGGAATGACTCATATGCTAATAAATTTGGCAAAGTTCTTTATGTAATTGAGATTTGAAACCTTTACTGAGAAACGGTCTATAAAAAATTTCTCCCAATTTTCTGTTTTCCTTCTAGTCTTGGCTACATTGGTTTTATTTGTACAAAACCTTTTTAACTTAATGGAATCAAAATTATCCATTTTATACCTCCCAGAACTGCAAACTTAAGCTTACCCTTCTGCCCTGGAACCAAAACCAGGGATTCTGCTCTCCTGCAATTGCCAACAGTCATCAGGGTCCCTGTCCCTTTGCTACTGCTCTCAATGGGCTTATTTTTTCTCCTCCTCACCTATAGCTCGGACCACATCTGGTCAGCACAACTGGGTCTGGTATCTTGGAACAGGGGAAGGTCCTTCAATCTTTCCCTACTCAGCAGTCTGACCCCCACATAGACAGTGAGGTGAAAGTTCCTGAAGCAGAGGCTACACCCAGCCTTGTCTGGGGCTGGTTGTTTGTTGATTCAGAGGTGACCACCTGGAGGTGTTTGTATTTCAATATCTACCTGAAGGTGTTTGCATTTCAATCAGGCCAAACCTCCATTTTAATTATTTATGCCACTCAAAGTTCCCTCTGAGGTGATATTTCATCTTGTTTGTGAATTTTGGAGAGCCAGTATTTCCTGTCTTGTTCTGCCATCTTCCCAGAATTCTCTGGTTTAGTAGTCTCTGTCCAAACTCATTTTTCCTAAAAATGAATTTTTTAGTGTTTCTTCTTAAATAACAGTGATTATAGTTCTAACAAGAAAGACGTTTTTCTCCGCCATCTTTGTATGTCTTCTCCACAAACTCTTCATAGATCATTATAGACTCCAGATAAAAATACTGACTCTATAAGGAGAAGTATCACAAAGAATGACAGACAACTTTTATCTCTTAGTAGTTATCTATCTAAAAGAGGCAGTAACAGTCTCTACAGCCTCTGTAGAAGAGATTTTTAAAACATAGGTAACTTCTAGATATAATGGTAATTTCTATTTTCAACAAGAATGCAAGAAGCAGCCCTTTTGTATCATTTATAATATGATTTCACTTCTTCTTTCTTGAAATATATGCTGATAAGCTATGACATTCATCTGCCAATTCATGTCCCACAGTAGAAAAAGTATAGATTTTGAAATCAGAGGACCTCAATTCAAGTACCAACTTGCGTGTTTGACCTTAGATTGGTCACTTAACGTATGTGGGCTTATTTCCTCACTTTTAAAATGTGAGGGTTAGACTAAATGCTCTTTGTTATCCCTTCTAGCCTAAATCTTTCAAGTATGATTAAATATGACTCTATTCCCCTTCCCCACTCCTCACCAGGGCACCCAGGTCAGGTAAACAGATTTAGACTGCCCATTTTTCTTAACATGAGGTTTATGCATATGGCATGTGTAACTGTTGATGCTGGTTGCTAAAAAGAAAAAGGATCACAAAAATGTTAAGATGAGAGTTCACAAATGAGGCAGAATTGGATTTATGGCTTATTTTCCTCCAAAGTGCAGTAAAACTAATGGAAAGTGCCAGGAAGCACATAATAGGAAAAATGGAATTAAAAATACGATTCTTTTTATAAAACTTTGAAATGGTCTGATCTAAGACTGAAAATCAGGAGGTAGCTGTGCTGAATAGGGAAATATGAGAAAGTACATAAAAAAAGAAAGAGGAAAAAAAAATCAGAGCTCTCCTCTAGCTAATGTAGATCCTCTATAAGACTGAAAAAATGCAATCCATTTTCCTCAAAGAGGTCACATGTTACCTTAATGGCATTGATTTCTCTTTCCTCTGAACCCCTAGAACCCTTATAATTTATTCCACCCATTCAGTACTTAGCATATGCTAAATTTCCATAAAGGACATTTATGGAAAGTCATGGACAAGAATAGCATAAGATGAAAAGGCACGAACAAAACTGGGATGGAAAATGAAATCTTGAGCCCAACAGAGTAGCAAAATATACATTTAATTGTATTGGTAGCTAATTTTTTTGTTAGAATCCTTCTTGATACTTGAAAGACAATACCATGTAGTGAACAGAGAACTTGTCTCAAAGCTAGCATTTTTTTCCAGATCAATAGAGAGATGAAGCATTTATTAAGCAGTTAAAATGTGCCAAGTACTGTGCTAAAAAAAGGTGAAAAGAAAGAGTTTCTATGAACCTTTCAGTCTAATGGAGGGAGACAATGCATAAATGGGAGCTACAAATGGAGGTGGAAAATGTTGGTGGAGGGAATTACCCATGTGGGGCCAAGTTATAATAGTTCAGACAGGAGTGGAGCCAGCTGAACATGGCTGGCCTGGGGGTAGGGAGGCAAGGAAGGGGGGAAGGGACTCTTCCTTAAATGGAGGTTCAGGGAAGTAACTTTCCAATCAAAGGTAGGCACTGAAAATGCAGAGACATCTCCAGGATGACAAGCCATCTGGGACAGAAGTGAAAAGTCCAGAGTCAGAAGCAGAACCAGGAGACAGGGTGTGGCCTGATGTAATTAATTATTTAGGAAATGCATTATTTAGTGAGATCTGAGTTCCAATTTTGCCTCTGAGACATACTGGCTACGTATGTCATCCTGAACAGGTTACTTAACCCCTCATAGATCTGGAAAGCTCTTGAAGACTACAAGTTACAGAGAAGATTTCAACCTGCACGGGTAGAGGGAATTTCTTTATTTGGGAGTAGGTCTACTTCCTATCCCAATTGATTTTTTGTTAATAGACTGGTCAGGCACTGAGGGCAGTGTTTCAGTGAATCTTCACGGTAGATAATGACTGATTATTGTAAATGAATGTCAGTTGGGATAAAAGATCCTCCTCTATAGATTCACTGAGAGCATCTTTGGGACAATTCTAGCAGAAGACAGGACAGCAGGGACGATGCATCTTCTTTGTTCCCATGAGGTTTTCATTCTTTTTGCTAGGTCTCTACATTTTGAGACATTATCATTCCGCATAGTTTGAAGGTTATGTGTATTTGATATGGCCACTTATTATTAGTATTAGTATTATATGACACTGACTGCTGTTACGGACAATGACACCTCATTTTGGTAGCGTTTTCTGGCTTACAAACGGCTCTTCCTCACAATACCTCTTTGTGATAGGTAGTCCCAGTATCATCATCATCATCATCATCATCATCATCATCATCATCTTCATCATCATCGTCATCATCATTGTTATTATTATTATTATTTTACAGATGAAGAAACTAAGACTCAAGAGCTGTGATTCCATGGCTAAGAACTTGAACTCAGACCACCAGTGAGCAAATCTGATGAAATAACAATTATAGCTCACATTTACATGTAGTTTTAAGGTTTGCAAAGCAGACAGGGAGCTAGGTTGCTCAGTGGGTAGAGGGCTGGATCTGGAGTTAGAAAGATCTGAATTCAAATGTGATCTCAGACATTTACTGGCTGTGTGACCCAGGGCAAGTCACTTAACCTCTGCTTTTATCTGCTGGAGAAGGAAATGACAAACCACTCTAGTACCTTTTCCAAGAAAACTCCATGGACAGCATTCATATGCTACAGCCCACAGGGGTCATAAAAACTCGCACACTACTGAACAACAAACAACAAAGCAAACATACATTACCTCATTTGAATTGTCCTGGGAAGAAAATATTTTAATATCTCCATTTTGGAGATGATGAAACTGAGGCTCAGAGAAGTTAAGGAAGTGATGGTTCAATGTGATACACTTTCAAGGTAAATCCCAGGAGGATACTGCCTCTAAAATAATTTTCTTCAAACCTATTTCCTGAAATTCAATTAGCTTGAGACTTTGTTCCCTATTAAAATGGAAATTCTCTGCTACTGTACATGTGAAAGTCATATGTTTTTGCTGGATCATAGAGCTGAAAGGCATTTCTGAAGTGATCTAGTGGAATTCTCTCTTTTTTTCATTAACAAATAAAGTGAGGCCTAGGCAAGGTACAAGTGACTTTCCCAGCATCATACAATTGATACAACTCAGAGCTTTGGTTTGAATTTATGTCTTGTGACTTCAGAGTCAGTTCTGCCTCCTAATCCTGATGAAAGATTTGGTAATTGGTCTTGCTAGAATGGGGAAGCTATAAGGGGAGTTAAGTGAGGAGGAGCAGGGACAGAAAAAGATTTTTTAAAAAAGCAGGGTGGGGGAGCCTAGAGGCATCAAGGCACATTTTGCTAACTTTACATTTAACCGTAATAGTGGGATTGCGTTGAGGCAGTCACGTAGTGGAAAGAATACTTCATTAGGATCCGGTAGACCTGGGTGATTAACAATGATGGTGATGATCCAAATAGTGCTTTAAAGTTTACAAAGTGCCTTACAAATTTATTGCTGTTCAGGCTTTTCAGTCATGTCTGACTCCTCACTACCCCATTTGGGATTTTCTTGGCAAAGATACTGGAGTGGTTTGCCATTTCCTTCTCCAGCTCATTTTGCAGTTGAGGAACTGAGGCAAATACGATCAAGTGACTTGTCCAGGGTCACACAACCAGTAAGTGTCCTAAAGCCAGCTTTGAACTCAAGAACATGAGTCTTCCTGACTCCAGGCTTGGCATTCTATCTACTACGGCACCACCTAGCTGCTTTACTATCTCATTTAATCTTCACAGTAGCCCTAGGTGGTTGGTGTTATCATATGCTTCCCACTTTATATCCCCATCACTAACAACAAATCAACTTTCTTTGTTTTATTGATGAGGAAACTGAGGCAGACTAGGTTAAATGACTTGCCCAGGATCATACAGCTTGGAAGTGTCTAAGGAAGTATTTTTACTCAGGTCTTCCTGACTCCAGGTCTAACTCCATATCTACTGTGACACCTAGCTGGCTTTGAAAGCAAGGGTGAGGGTATGGAGGCAGGGCACTCCAGACAGAGAAGACAGAGGGTACAAAGGCACTGAGATGAGAGCTAGAGTGTTGTCTGTGAAGAACAGGAAGGGAGCCATTCTGGTTGGTACATAGAATGTATAAAAGGGAGCGATGTAGAAAAAACTTGAAAAGGTAGGCTGGAGCCAAGTCGTGAAGGACTCTAAGAGCCAAATAGGAGAGTTTATATTTGCCTCTTAGAGGTGATAGGAAGTCACTGGAGTTTAACGCATAGATTTCAGAATCCAGAACAGGTCCATTGGAATACTGGCAACTGAATGCTATTAGGATTTCTTTAATACACAATGAAATTGGTTACAACTCATTGGTGGATGGCATTTCTATTCATATTGCAGGAACATTTTCCCTTCCTGCCTGGTGTGCCATTAGTATTTTTCCTCTAGCTTAAGTATTACCTCTTTTGTGAAGCTGTCCCCAACAACTGTGAAAGTCAATGATTCTATTATTTTAGTCTCTTCCACGTTTTCTTTCTCCTCTCCAGACACCTGTATATTTACATTTGTTTAGTAAATAAATAAATGCACTTATAATTTAGTAGTGTTGATTAAGGCATTTACATAATGTCTTGTATTGTTCTGTTTCATGTATGTTAGTTAGTGTTGTCTCCTCAAGTGGATTGTGAGCTCTTAGAGGATGGGGCTATACACCATAGAATCATAAACCTTTACTTTTCATTCGTCTTTTTGGAGGGGGGAAGGCAGAGCAATTGGGGTTAACTGACTTGCCCAAGGTCACACAGCTAATAAATGTGTCAAGTGTCTGAGGCTGGATTTGAACTCAGGTCCCCCTGACTCCAGGACCAGTGCTCTACTCACTGTGCCACCTAGTTGCCCTGAATCATAAACCTTTAGAATTAGAAGAGAACTCTCAGCAATGCAAGGACCTAAAACAATTTCAAAGGACTCATGTTGGAAAGTGCCATCCACATCCAGAGAGAGAAATATGGAGTCTGAATGCAGAAAGAAGCAGACTATTTTCTTTGTTTTGTTTTCTTTCTCTTGGTTTCTCCCATTCATTATAATTCTTCTATGCAACACGACTAATGTGAAAATATATTTAATAGGAATGTATATGTAGAGCTTATATCAGATTGCACATCGTCTTGGGGAGGAAGCGCGAAGGAGAGGGGGAAAATTTAAAACTTATGGAAGTGAATGTTGAAAACTAAAAATGAATAAATTAACTAAAAAAGTTAAAAAAAAAAGAATTAGAAATGGTCTTGACTGCTTCATCCAATACCCTTATTTGACAGATAAGGAGAAAATGAAGCCCAAGGAGATGAACTGACATGCCTTAAAAGTCACTTAGGTAGGAAGCTTTGGGCCAGGACCTGAACACAAGTCCTCTGCCTCCAAGTTCAGCCCTCTTTTGACTACATTCCGCTCTCTTGAGTATTATGTTGTGCAATGATGCCTCGTTTACTTTGCATTGTTGGGGAAACAGGTGCTCTACATAAGTCAGTTTTCCAGATAATTGCCCTTACTCCAATAAACACCATTAAAATGAAAGGGGATGACTATTTTGTATGGTGATCTTTGAAAACCATATTATAGACATTTCTGCTTTTATGTGTGCATGCTACAGGGCCCAGGGAAACCAGTGCAATGGATTTAGTTTCTTTGAATTCTATAGTTCTTTTCACTTTTTGAGTTACTATACTATATTACATACTATACACTCCCATTCTATAGTAGTGGTTTGGATAATTTTGAAACAATACAGTTTATCATTTTGAAAGTTTGCACACTCCCTGTCTATATTGCTGAAATCCAAAATGATACTACTGGGGAATCCCCTCAGTCAAGAGGAATGGGATCTCTTGAGACAGGCATACTCATCAGCAGGGGTCCAATGACTGTGGAACAAAGACGGAAGGCCAAGCTAACAGCAAAGATATTTATTAACATAGTAGGAGAGATTGCTGATACTGCTATCACCTATAACCTTTCCAGCCTGCTTAGAAAAAAAGCCAATCAGCAGTATTCTGTGGCAACTTAGGAAAGAGAAATAAAGCATTTCACAGGAGAGAGAGGGATAAAGAGGAAGACCAGTCAAGGGAGCAAATGAAAGTGGCAGGATTTATTATCACAATAAGAAAAATTCTCTGTTCAAGAAAGGACATAAGGGAAAGGGACCAAATACTTTTATGCTTGTGAAAGAAGTCCTTTTAGGCAAAACTGCAGAGTTTCTTATTCAAAGACAGCTAGTAATTCTTATAACAGTGAAGAAGACCATCCATTTTACTGTGTCCTTGCATTGGAGATTTTCTAATATCAAGCCACCAGTATGGTTGGGGATTTCTACATTGTTAGTCCATCAAGATATCACAAAATAATTGTGATTCTCATTTCTTCCCCCAACACCGCTTATCTAAAATCTACTACCATCAATAAATCAGTCAATAAAACTTTGTTAATGGCCTGCAGTGTACAGAATACTGTACTAGGCACTGAGAAAGACACAATGTTACAAGGTCCTTGCTTTCGAGGAACTTAGAAGCAACTATTAGTTACATTAATTATTGTATATAATGTGATTGTAGGTTCCATGTTACATCTAAACTCAAAATCACAAAAAAGACAGATTATAATTATAATTATAAAATATAAATATAATTATAAAAGACACAAATTATAATTTTTTTGAAGGACTCGGGGAGGTTGGCAATGAATAACTATTGAGATATTTGCATGGGCTGATTCCCATGCCCGGAATTAGAGTTACCTCTGCCTCAGAGTCCCCACTTCCTTAAAGATGCAACATAAGCCTCATCCTCTGTCTTGTCTTTCTCGTTCCCTGCAACTGATAGTGTCCTCCCTCTCAAACTACTTGTATTTAATAGTTAATAATTAATTATTTTATTAATAATTAATAAAAATTTGTATTTATTCACTTATGATTTTTTGCTATAGATATTTTGATGTGTACTTGTATCCCTCATTGGAATGTAAATTTCTTGTGAACAGAGATTCTATCACTTTATTTGTATTATTGTTTATATCCCCAGCACTTGGCACGAGACCTAGTATATAGGAGAAGCTTAATAAATAGTCGATTGACCGATCTTCTTTTTTAGGTAAGGGCTACATAACTAACTCTTACTGTCAGGACCCAGAATCAGAGTCAGAAACTTTTCTCTCATTTATGAAACAAGGGGTCTTCTTGAACTGACCTAAGTCAGGTGTTGCTTGATTATTTCCTTAGATTCTGAGTGGGAGCTCAAAAATGAATAGCGACATGACTGTGGGCACCTCCCTTTAATTTTTATGGTGGGAAAAAAATTGGAAATTGAGGGGATGACCATTAATTGGGGAATGGCTGAACAAGTTGTGGTATATGATTGTAATGGAATATTACTGTGCAATAAGACAAGATGAGCAGTATGGTTTCAGAAAAACTTGGAAAGATTTATAAGAACTCATGTGAAGTGAAGGGAGCAGAACCAGAACATTGTACACAGTAACAGAAACATTGTATGATGATCAGCTATCAATGACTTAGCTCTTCTCAGCAATACAATGATCCAAGATAATTCCAAAGAACTCATGATGGAAAATGTAATCTACATCCAAATAAAGAACTGATGGACTCTGAATGAAGATTGAAGCATACTATTTTCACACTGTGTGTTTGTGTGTGTCCTTTTGGTCTGTTTCTTCTTTCATAACATGACTAGTGTGGAAATATATTTAACATAATTGCACATATATAACCTATGTCAAATTGTTTACCATTTTAGGAAGAGGGAAAGGGGGAAGGGAGAAAAATTTAGAACTCAAAATTTAGTAAAGATGAGTGTTTAAATTGTCTTTACATGTAATTGGAAAAAAATTGCTATTTTTAAAAAGAAAGAAAGAAAGGAAGTGGAAGGAATCACCCCTTAGTTATACTTCCTGTTGGCTTCGGAAAGTGAATGGCATGTTTCCTGACTGGAGGATTTTACTTGAAGTGTTTTGGTGATTAATTGATTTCAATTCCCAGTTAACAAGGAAGTCAGAGGCCTCTCTTAACTGCTTGAAAGTGAACAATTAATTGATATAAATTACTTAAACCTCCGTGCAGCTGCCACAACAAGGCTGATGAGAGAGAGAAAGAGAGAGAGAGAGAGAGAGAGAGAGAGAGAGAGAGAGCTTGTTCAATGTTTTGTCACTAATCTAAGCCAAGTAATGAAACAGCTCTTTTTTTAAAAAAAATATTTTTTTAAAAAAATCAAGCTTCTACCAAAACCTGAATGTTTGTCCATAAATGGTTAAAGCTCAGCAAGGAATGGAGGGGATGGCTATTGTCTTTGTACTTTGCTTAGAATGATCTCTTTTCTCATGCCTCTTAGTATTGCTAGCTCCCTTTAAGGTTCTTTTTTTTTAATTTTATTTTTTATTATTATTTAATATTTTTAGTTTTGAACATTGATTTCCTCAAGATTTTGAGTTACAAATTTTCTTCCCATTTCTACCTTCCCTCAACCCCAAGATGGCATATATTTGGGTTGCACCTTTACCCAGTCTGCCCTCCTTTCTGTCATCCCACTCCTCCCCACCCCTTATCCCCTTTCCCCTTTCTTCCTTGTAGGGCAAGATAGATTTCTATACCCCATTGCTTGTATATCTTATTACCCAGTTGCGTGTAAAAATAACTTTTTTTGAGCATTTGTTTTTAGAACTTTGAGTTCCAAGTTTTCTCCCTTCTTCCCTTGCCACCCACTGTCCTTGAGAAGGCAAGCAATTCAACATAAGCTACACATGTGTCATTATGCAAAAAATTTCCATAATGGTCATGTTGAGAAAGACTAACCATATTTCCCTCCATCCTACCCTGTCCCCCTTTATTCAATTTTCTCCCTTGACCCTGTCCCTTTTCAAAAGTGTTTACTTTTGATTACCTCCTCCCCCAATCTGCCCTCCCTCTTATCATTCCCCCCTCTTATCTCCTTCCTCCTTTCCTGTGGGATAAGATACCTAATTGAGTCTGTATGTTATTTCCTCCTTAAGTCAAATCTGATGAGACCGAGATTCACTCATTCCCGTTCACCTGCCCCCTCTTCCCTTCCATTATAACTGTTTTTTCTTGCCACTTTTATTTGAGATAATTTACCCCATTCTATCTCTCCTTTTCTTCTTCTCCCAATATATTCTTCTCTCACCCCTTGATTTAATTTTATTTTTTTAGACATCATCCCTTCATATTCAACCCACCCTGTGCCCTCTGTCTATATGTGTGTGTGTGTGTGTGTGTGTGTGTGTGTGTGTGTGTGTGTGTGTATGTATATATGTATATTCCCAACTACCCTAACACTGAGAACGGTCTCATGAGTTACAAATATCATCTTTCCATGTAGGAATGTAAACAAAATGGTTCAACTTTACTAAGTCCCTTATGATTTCCCTTTCCTGTTTACCTTTTCATGTTTCTCTTGATTCTTATATTTGAAAGTCAAATTTTCTATTCAGCTCTGGTCTTTTCATTCAGAAAGCTTGAAAG
>JAQQSZ010017841.1:0-10708 GCA_028646595.1 Phalanger gymnotis | reverse complement strand
AGAGCCAAGATTCCAACCCAAATCCAGTGAATTTTTCAACTGAATCATAGAAAAAATGAAAAAGACCACACAGAATGAAAAAGTCTGTAAGACTACAAAGTAATGCAAATTAAAAAGAATAAAAAAGGAATTCTGGAATGATTCATAGCTACAGGACCAAAAAAGGGTTTTATCATCTTACTCTGGCTGCACATCTTCCCATCCCCTCAGATGTGTGATCCGCAGTCTTGGATCCTCAGCCCTCATATGTTTCTTCATTCTTTTTCCATTCTCATGGCTTCTATGATCACCAATTTTCAGAGGATTTCCAAATCTCTATCTCAATCTTCAAATGCTCCTCAGAACTTATAATTCCTTATAGAATATCTCCACACTTGGCATGTCCCACTGGCCCCTTAAAGTCAGCAGGGGCTGAACTGAACTAATTTTCTTAACCAAAGTCTGACCCTCCTAATTTTTAAGTTTCTTTTAATGGCACTGTTGTCCTTCTGGTAAGCCACCCTCACTGTGTTCTCCCTCAGATTCATCTTTAATTTTCCTGTCTCCCATCCTACTCCCCACCTTCCACTCCAGTCCTTGCCAAGGCTCAATAAATCTACCTTGATAATATCTCTTAAATCTGCCCTCCTTTATACTATAAAGTTGTTGTTGAGTTGTTTCAATCATGCCCAACTCTTCATGATGCCATTTGGGGTTTTCTTGGCAAAAATACTGGAGGGTTTGCCATTTCCTTCTCCAGCTCATTTTACAGATAAGGAAACTGTGGTAAATAGGGTTAAATGACTTGCCCAGGGTCACAGAGCTAGGAAGTGTCTGAGGCTGGATTTGCATTCCGGGAGATGTGTTTTTTTTTACTCCAAGCCCCTCCCACCCTACCCAATGCACCATCTAAATGCCCTACTGTAAAGACCACTATCCTAATTTAGATTCTCCCTTACTACTTCTTTCCTCAATTACTATAGTATCTCCCATAGGTCTCCCTTACTCCATTCTCTTTCTCCTTTCCAATTCATTCTTTCGAACACTTCCCAAGAATCTCAAGATTATAGACTTAGAACCAGTAAGGCTCTTAGAAGTTATCTAGTCATTCTTCTATATTTTATTTGTTTTTGTTTTGTTTTTTGGAGGGGGAAAGGCAGGGCAATTGGGGCTAAGTGACTTGCCTAAGGTCACATAGTTAGTGTGTCAAGTGTCAGAGGTCGGATTTGAACTCAGGTCCTCCTGACTCCAGGGCTGGTACTCTATTCACTGCACCACCTAGCTGCCCCCACCTACATTTTAAAGGCAAAGAATTTGAGAATGACAGCTTAAGTGAGTCGCCCTAGTTCACAGTGGTAGTAAGAGTCACTGTGATCCTTTGGCGCCATAGCCACAGCTCTTTTTAGGGTGCTGCACTGCCTCTTCACACTTTCTAACATACTACTTTAATCAGTTACTTCTCTACTTAAAAAACTACCAGTGGATGACACTCACCTGCCAATCTTGGCATTCAAAGCCTCTCATGACCTGGCTCCAGCCAGATCTACGTTTCTAGCCTTGTCTCAGACTGTTTCCTTCCTTTTACTCTGTTCCAGCCAAATTGCACTGCTCTGCTTACTCTTCACTAGGGGCAACTGGCAATTAATATTTGTTAATAGCCTACTATGTGGCACTGTGCTAAGCACCAGGGATACAAAAAGAGGCAAAAGACAGTCCCTGCCCTCAAGGAGCTTGCAGTCTAACGTAGTCATAGCTCTAGGTGGTACAACGGATAGAGGGCCAGACTTGGGTTCAGATGTGACTTAAAGACATTTACTGGCTGTGTGACTGTGGACAAGTCATTTAACCTGTCTGCCTCAGTTTCCTCCACTGTAAAAAGGGATAACAATAGCACATAGCTCCCAGGGTTGTTGCGAGAATAAAATGAGATAATATTTGTGAAGCACTTAGCACAGTTCCTGGCACATAGTAGGTGCTTAATAAATGCTTGTTTCCTTCCTCTCTAATCTCACCCTGCCTTCTCCTATCTCCTTGGTTTTGCTCCACCATTCTCCCTTCCACCACCGTCTTTGTTGAAGTCTCTTGCTTCCGCCAAGGCCTAACTCAGGTGTTTCTTTCTCATATGACTTTGCCCTATCCTTTCCCTTGTGGTTATCTCACCTTCCCTGGTTATTCCAGATGTTTTGTCTAGCCACTTCCTCTCCCCCTCCTCAGAGATCGAGCTCCTTGCAATCAGGGATGGTGTCCCATCTATGGTTGTACCCCACAAGGGGTGAGGGACCAGCACGGGGTCATCACAGTGAGCACTTAAATAAATGCTGTTTGAACTGAATACGGATCAGGAAAGATTACAGACCTTGAGTGAGAGAGGCTGTGTGTATGGCTTGGTTTTTTAAAATTATAAAGTTGTTGGAAGACACTTGTAATTTAGAAAGAAACAAACCACAGATGTAACAGAAACAAATAGCACGAAATCCAAGAAAAAAAAAAGGAAGGGGTGTGGTGTAGTTGGAGTGACAAATTCTGGGTCTCCTGCCAGAGATCTTTGTGGGAAAGGATGGAAGGGAATGTCTCCTCCAAAGGTCCCTCTTGCAACTAAAATCAAGGTGGCACTTCCCTTTAAGCTCATTAGGTGGAGAAGGAACCTAAGAGCTAATCTGGATCAACCCTTTTATTTTACAGATACTCAGTTGCACAACTGAGACCCAGAGAGATGATTTGACAGCTTAAGATCACATGGGTAATAAATAGCAGTGCCAGGATTTGAACCCAGGTTCTCTAACTCTAAATTCTGTGCTTTGTCGACTGTGTCAAGTTGCCTTCTCCATACTCTATAAAGCTAAAAGGGGTGGACTAGGGACAGGGGAACTGAAGGAAGGCCAGGATCTTTGCTATATCTTTCCTCAAGCTGTTTCTCAAGTGGAATTGACCTCTGCTTCCGACTTAGATTCCCTTATTTTACACACAAATACACATATCTATAAATATATTATGTACATACATACACATGTACATGCATGGATGTATATTCATTATAAATTTAAACATTGACAAATCCCAACATTTCCAAATACAAAGAACAGAAAAAGAAGATTGTATATAAAACTGTGAATATTTTTAAAGTATTTATTTAACACGGTAGTAACAACACTTCCCTGCTTACCTGTATCCCCTTCAGAAATTCCTTCTTATCTCATCTATTTTTAATGCTGTATTGATGTGTTTTTCTTTCTTTTCTTCCATCATTATCCATACTCACCCACTTCCTCCAACAACTCTTCCCACAAAATAAAAGCCTTTCCTTGTTAATAATTAATTATACTGACGCAAAACAAATCTTTATATTCTGTATATATTTTTATATGTTCTTGTCTCTTTCTTTAGAATGTAAGCTTACTGTCAGTAAGGATCATTTCATTCTTTTTTTTTTTTACCGTCAGCAGCTAGCATGACACCTGGTATATAGTAAGCACTCAATAAATGCTCTTTGATTAGATTCGATTGATTGATTGAAGGCTCGCTGACCACTTATTGGGGATGGGATGGAGGGGATTCCTTTTGAAATTCAGGTTGGAGGAGGTTGTAATGGCAACCACACTTGCATACCCAGGATAGCTGCTAGTGCAGGTTCTTTTATCTGCTTTACTAGGAAAGACAGTTGTTCCAGGGGTCAACAGTCTTCTTTAATTAAACAGAAAAAATGCAGAGAAGAGAAAAAAAAGACCAAAAAAGACCGGGCCTGAATCAAAACAATACTGCTCTATATACTTTGCATTCACCACTAGATGGAGAGAGCCTTTACCTCTGAGCAGCTGGGGAGTTCTAAACATATAGCCACTCGGAGTCTTAACCAGGGAATCGCAAGATCCTCCTTGTAAGGGAGCCCCGAAAGCAAAGGCCCATCTCTCAGAATATACACTCTTTCAGCTAATAGACCCAGAGCTAGAACCCTCATGTGCCTAATTAGAAATTAACAAAAAGTGTGTAAACCTTCCTACAAGCAAGCAAGCTTCACTTAATGGGCCTATTGATAAGACCTATTGATGGGCAGGGAAGATCTTATTCCCCATTGACCTTACCGAGGTGACCTCTTGGTTTCTTCTGGAAGGACTGCCACCTCACTCCTTATGGACAGTGTCCATTATTAGGATCCAGTGAAGGAAGCCCACCCAGTCAATAGTAATGAGCAAAAGGAAGCAAAGCTTCATATGTATAATAACAGCTCATACTTCTGTAGATTATCAGACAGGTTCCTCCAAACAACCCTATGAGGTAAACAGTGCAAATAGTTCTCAAATGAGTAAATTGAAGCTTAAAGAGACGGAGTAAACTAGAATCGTTAGCAATTAATTGATAGATTTTTTTCTTTATTTCCCTCACTCCTAATACACTGCCTTGCACATAGATGCTTATTGACTTGATCATAGATTTAAAAGCTGAAATGGGACCTTAGAGGTCATCTAGTCTAAGCCCCCCTTATTTTACAGATGAGCAAACTGAGGCTTACACGGGCAAAGTGATTTATCTAGAGTCACACAAGTAGCAAATGGCAGAGCTGGAATCTGAACCTAGGTCCCCTGACTCCTTTACCACCCTGCGTCTCTGTACAAGGTCACATAGCTAATAAGTATCAGAGCTGGGAATCCAGCCCAGGCCTCCTTATTCTGAATACAGTGTACATTCCACTGTGGTACTTTGGTGGAGAAAAAAACAAAGAACATAGGAGGAAAAAATGTTCTTATTTTCTCCATGCTTCCCATTCTTCCTGTTGGGTCCAAGATTTGACTTCCCCTCTTAAAGAAAGAGTGTATTTTCTTACTTGGCATAACCTCCCAGATTACAAAATTCTTAGCTGCTTTTAAGAAGCCTTCTGTTCCCTTTCTTTTGTTTGTTGATTGCTAGCTGTTGTCACGGACTACCGTTTATTTCTCTCTACTTTGTGGTCATTCCCTACATAGGTAAAACCTGGTCCCACATTTAGCTATGTATCCTAGCAGATCCTGGTGGCTGTTCTTTATAGGTTTCCAAGTCTTTCTCCCTCCTTTTTCAATAGTACCTTGCTCATTGTCTTCCTTTGTACTCCAAATCTTAGCCTTGTATTTGGGGACTCTGATTTACATGTAGACTTCCCTTTTACCGTTCTTGCTTCCCAGCTTTTCAGTTACTGTGATTTGCACCCTCAATCCATAACCTTGGATTACAGATATTATTATATATAATCCATAATCATCACCCGCAAGTGTTCTACCTCCATAGTCCATAACGCTTGTTTCTTCTATCTAACTCTCTACTGGACATCACCAAATGGATGTCTCAGAGGCATCTCATACTCAATGTGTTCAAAAAAGAACGCATGAACTTTCTCCTGATACCTCCCCTCTTCCAAATTTCCCTACTTGTGCCAAGGGAACCATCAGCTTTCCAGTCCTGGAAGGAAGGAAAGAAGGAAGGAAAAAGAGAGGGAAGGAAGGATAGAATATGGGAGGGAGGGAAGGAAAGAAGGAGAGAAGATTTGAAGAAGGGAAGGAAGAGGAGGAAGGAAGGATGAGAAGAGGGGAGAAAAGAAGGAAGGAAGGAAAGAAAAGATTCCAAAACTGGAGGGATAATAAAAGAAGTCTTGCAAGCTGGATTTACCCATCCCCCCTAGCAGCAGCTTTGCCTTTCACACAAATCTTCCCTCACAGAATGACCACTTTTACACTTTTTTTTTTTTTACAAAGTTACCAGAACAGGGAAATATGGAGACACAATATGTCCCTATTTTAGAAAGGCATTTGACAGAGTCTCACAACATTCTTCCGACCAGGAGGGCTCTGTGATAGTTCACTGAGGTGAATTAAGAACTTGTGAAGCAATCCGGTCCCTAGAACAGTGACTGATGGGTGTCTGCCAACTTGGAAAGAGGTTCCTTGTGGAATGTTGCAGGACTCTGTCTTTGCTATTCAGTATTTTTATCTGTCCTTTGGAAGATGGCATAGGCAGAGTGTTAATCCCTTTGGTAGATGGTATTAAGCTTGAGGGAAATCTCCAACACAATGGATCACGTGATCCAGGAAAGGCTGGAAAGAAGGGCCACATCTAACAGAAAGACACTTTACAGGGATAAATGTAAAGTCTTGTATTTAGATTTGAAAATCAATCACACAAAAGCAGATGGGAAAATATGGCTAAACAGTATCAGTAAAAAAGATATTAAAAACATTTAGGGAATTAGTAGGTTGCAAACTGCCTAATGAACCTGAAACGGGATATAGCAGCCAGAACCTTTAATACAATCTTAGACTCAGTTTACTGAAGCATCGAGGAGGCAAGAATCTTCTGGTTGGCTGTACCATACTCCACATTTCTCCTATTTGTGGAATATAAGCAGAGGGTTTCCATTTGTTGGCGTTTGTTCACAAAGTTGAAGGATTCATTCTTCTTCCCCAGAAGTTTTCAGATATCCTGTTGGGATCCATGGGGAGGAAAGGCAACCAGGATAACAATGAACCTCCAGGAAATACTAGGCCTACTTAGCCCTGGGAAACACTGCAGAGCCCATTGTTACTTTTTAAAAGATAGCGAGTCCTTGCAGTCTGTATGCCTCAAGACATTCTGAATCTGTTTCAAAGTATCACTTGTGTCCTAAAAACAACACAAAATAAGATCCTTTCCCTTATGATCTAGGACTAAAATGCTAAAAAAAGTGAATATCAACGTTGGCAAATTCCTCACTGTAAAAAAAAGAGGGTTGGATTGTGGGGCATAGGAGAAAATGTTAGTTTCATTTATGCACAAGAGTACCTGCCATATACTATGTACAAGGTATTGTGGTTACATTTAGCTTCTCGCCCCCTAGTGGAAAGAGAGAGAATAAAACAAGTACAAGATGTTGAAGGCTGTCTGGATTGATATTATTTCGTATTAACATCATTCATACATTATAACCTGACTATACGGTAAAGTTGTGACATGTTTCTATAACACGGTTGGCCCAATCAGAAGTTTAGTTTAAGGGAGACTATGATACACTTGGGATCAAAAGACCTGAGTTCTAGTTTTAGTTTTGCTACTTTCTAGAATTATAGAATGTCAAAGGCTATCATCTGGTCCAATCGCAACTTGAGAGGGAATGTCTTCTGCAATACCATTGACAAATGGCCGTCTCTAGTCTCCCATTCAAGACCCCCAGTGATGGGAGACTCACTACTTACCAAGGAAGTCCATTCTATTTTTGGATCTGTTTAATTACCGCAAAAAATTTCCCCCCTATCAAGCCAAATTTTGTCTTTTAGCAATTTCCAATGCATACTGGAGTCCTTCTCAGAACCCTAACAAAGGTTCTTAGTCCCCAAAGAGATCCCCTTTAACCATACAGTCTTCTTACAGGAGGGCTAGCAGAGGGTGATTGGGTAGAGTGGAGGATATCCAGAGTGATTCGAAGATGAGTGGATCGTGTTTGGTCAGGATGAGGACTGATGACTCTTTGCCACCTCTCTTTACTGCCCAGTCCTTATCCCTGTAACTTTCCAATTTTTCCTCCCATCTCCATCTACATCATTGCCCACCATCTCTCTATCCCCTTATGTTTCTTTCTTTTTCTTCCTCCATCTCTCTACTGCATCTCTGTTCTTTTTCCCCTTCTTCCCACTACCAGTACATCCTAAATCCTCTTTAGTGCCACCCTTTTCTCCCTTTGCCTTTATCTGTTTGGGGAGACAATGTGGTATAACAGCTTGCTGAATTTATCAGAGGATCTACGATACTAATCACTTAGGAGCTCTGGACCTCAATTTCCTCATCTATAAAGGGGGAGGGGAGGTAAGGGTAATAGGTGGCCTTAAAGGTTCATTTGAGCTCCAAATCTTACAGTTCCTCAAAGTGGGTAGAAAGAACAAATGACCTCATGCTCTGAAGTGTCCCACATTCCAGGCTGATTTTATGAACTCCACTAGACTTACACTCTTGGCTCAAGGGTAGGAAAATCTCTGTTCCCTGAGGGCTTGGAGTGCTGATCACAATAGGGCCCAGTGTTTTCCAACCTTTGAGTAACAGACTTATTATATAAGGTCCATAAATTCACATGTACAGCAGCTATGTCGTTAAATGACCCAGTATGATAACAAAGAAAATGTACTGGCTATTGACAGGATAATGTCACCTAAAAGGGTATTTATTTTTCAAATGTTTGTTCTGATAAGAAAATATAAATGCATTTTAAAATGTTACCAAAATCAAAATCTCTTTTTTTGCGGGGGGGGGAGGTCACCATACAGAAGAAGGGATTAGGGTGAGATGCTATTTTTGTGGGGAAGATGGGGAGATGTGGACCGGACGATAATGTAGTTAGATGGATTCAGAAGCAGTGGAGTGATGACTCAAAGATTATTCACTAGTGCTGTGGCAGCATGGGGCATGACTGCTTTCCAATGGAGTAGCCCAAGGGATCTGATAGTGAGAGCAGTTAGAGGCAGTAGAAAAAGAGCATCACATGCTACTTACCTCCTGACAGAGGAATGATTGACTCAGGGTGCAGAATGAGACATGTTGTTTCGGACATGGCAAACGAGGGAATTTGTTTTGCTTGGATGCATATTTGTTATAAGGGCTGTTTTTCCTTTTTATTGGTGGGGGAGTGGGAAGGAAAGAAAATACATCTTTGTTCATTGAAAAATAATTTTTTAAATGGAAAATGTTGAACTTGGAGTTCGTCTAGACATAGGTTCAAATCCAGCTTTTGCTATTTACTACCTTTGTAATCACGGCAATTTAACCTCTAAGTTTAAGTTTCTTCATTTGTATAATGGAAATAATATAATGGAAAGTAGTGACTACTTCACAGTGTTATAGTGAAAATCAAACAAGGCATTGTGTGTGTTAAGCCCTAAAATGCCTATATGTTTTTGTTCAGTTGCGTCTGACTTAATGACCCCATGGACCATAGCAGGCCAATTTTGACACTGGAGCGGTTTGCCATTTCCTTCTCCAGGGGATTAAGGCAAACTGGGGTTAAGTGACTTGCCCAGGGTCATATAGCTAGTAAGTGTCTGAGACTAGATTTGAACTCAGGTCTTCCTGACTCTAGGCCCAGCACTCTAGACACTGAGCCACCTACCTAAATCAAAATGCTATGTGAATTTCAGTTATTATTAGAGTAATTTGAGAGAGAAAATACACTCAGTATAGAGAACCTGAATAACAAGAAACTATTTCCCCAGGCTTCTCTTATTTCATGCCCTAAGGTGGGTGCAACTTGTGTGGTTGCACAGTGTTCACATTTCATGCTCTTCAAGGGCCTCTTGCCTTGGGGTATTTGCCTTGAAACTCTGAAATAGACACAGGGCCCTTGTAAGTGATGAGGAGACTCACCTTTGGATTCCCAAAGCATTTATTAGGAGTCTAAAAAACTATATGTAGATGGATAGTCAGGTCTTGTTTTTAAAAAGCTATTAATAAAATGAGGAGTAAAACAAGAACATTGTCTATGTGATATGAGAAAGGATTCTACTAATGCAATGTTATCAGATCATAGAAAATAGGAGAGATTCCACAAAACTGGAAAAGGACAAATGTCCTAATGTTCCAAAAAAAAAGAGGAAGAAAACACACTAGGCTGTGAGTTGAATTGAATTTCTGGGAAAAGACCAAACTGGGTCATTAAAGAAATAGTTGGTGAACTTCTAAAAAGGTGATTACAAAAAACCATCATGGCTTCATCAACAATGGGCCTTGGCTTCCTGTTTTGATAGGTTTAGTAAACCAGGAGACGGAAGACAAGAATTCTGTAGATATGCTTTACCTAGACTTTAGTGCCTCTTTTGATAATGAATTTAACTATATTTTTGTTGGGAGAATGGAGAGATGTGGGCCAGGTCATAATATAATTAAATGGATTCAGAACTGGTAGCATGGCTAGATTCAAAGACTAGTCACTCATAGTGCAATGGCAGCATGGAACATGACCATTCTCCAATGGAATACCCCAAGGGATCTATACTTGGCTCTGTGCTTTTTGATATTTTTTATCAATGACTTGGTTAACAGTATAAATGATGTGCTTATCAAGTATGCAGATGACGCAAAGCTGGAAGGGGTGGCTAACAAACACACCAGATGTGTCTAGGCTCCAAAAAGAGGTTTTCAGGCTAGAGCACTGGGCTCAATCTAATAAGATTAAATTAAATAAGGATGAACGTAAAATATTACACTTGGGTACCAAAAAACCAGTTTCGCAAGTACAAGATGGGTAAGCATGATTAGACATTAGTTGGTCTGAAAAAGTGCCATGCAAACTTAATATGCATCAGCAGTGTGATGCAGCAGCCAAAAAAGCTAATTTGGGGGCTGCCCTGAAAGAGGATAGCTTCCAGGAATAAAGAAGTGGTTAGCTCCTTTGTACTTTGCTGTTTCCGAAATCTGACTAGCAGCTTCTGTGGGGGGTGTAAGATCCATCCACAGCCAGCACCTAGAAAGCTGCCAGCATGCCGCAAAAAGGTTCTTTTGATCTGCTTAACTAAGGAAAGCAGGGGGAAGGGGTTGACATGCTTACTTTAATTCTGCACACAAATACAATTCACTTAGTTCAGGGGAAAAAGATCAGCACACTGAACTTCAGAGCAAAATACAAACAAATTACAAACATCAACAGACAGACCTTGTCTGATTCAAATCCCAATACATAGTTACCAGAGTTCAACAAAGTCTCATCATCCAGGTTAACAAGCTGGAGGGCTCCTTAGCTACAGCCTCC
>JAQQSZ010017840.1:0-10709 GCA_028646595.1 Phalanger gymnotis | reverse complement strand
GGGGAAGGACAAAAGACCAGGCAAACAGGAAGATAGAGAGTGGGGAGAGGAAAGGAGGGAGGTTTGTGCTGAGAAGCATTTAAACAATTGCCTCATTTACTAGCCTCTGGCCTCATGGCGACTAGCCACCTTCGCCTGCCATGTCCCAAACTGTCCACTTGAGAATGGTGGCCATTTCACATGCTGTCTAGGGTTTGGGGTTTTTTTTTTTGTTTTCTGCCTTTTTCTAAATGTCCATCCTTGTGACTAGTTCATTTTAAAATAAAGTACTTAGAAAATACATCTTTTTATATATGCACAAATGTAGATGACAGACACAGGGAACAGATGTATGCCCTCGTGCCTCTACCAATGGACGTCGGTACACTCTCCGCATCCTAGAGTCTTATTAGAGAACTGGCCCAAGCACTGACAGGGCAAGGCCTACGAGCCCACAGCCAGTCTGCGTTGGAAGTAGGACTTGAATTCAGGTCTTCTTGGCTTTAAGGCTGGCTCTCTAGCCATTATGACAAGATGACTTGTATTGTGCTGTGTGTGTGTGTGTGTGCGTGTGCGTGTGTGTGTAGAGCAAGTCAACGTTCACATATGTGATACAGTCTGAGCCTCAGGAACTTAAATGACAACAATGGCAGCCGGCATTATATAATGCTTTAAGGTTTTACAAAATGCTTTGCAAATATTATCTCATCTGATCTTCACAACACGGTGAGGTAACTATTATGATTATCCCACCTTACAGATGAAGAAACTGAGGATTTGTCCAGGGTCACATAGCCAGTAAGAGACTAAAACAAGATTCGAACTCAGAACTTCCTGAATCGACATTCAGTGCTCAATCCACTGTACCGCCAAGCTTGCCACAACTATCTCCTGTGATGATTTTTATATTGCAGTCAGGCTAGAAGAATTGCTAAAAATCAGGGTGCTGGCCACTGAAAATATTTTCTTTGCTATGTGTTGTTATGATGAGTGTCTTATCAGGTCACTTAAAAGATGTTTATCAGCAGAAGCAAAAGAGTCTGTGATTTGGGAGTTGATGAAATACCATTTTCATTGTAAAAGACATTCTCTCCCTTATGGGATCATATCATTTAGAACAGGAGGGACTCTCAAGCCCATCTAGTCTAGGAATACCTGACTGTTTTTGTGTCATGAGCCCCATGGGTCTGGTGAAATCTGTGGACCCCTTCTCAGAATAATCTTTTTTAAATAAATGAAATAAAATACATAGAACGATTACCAAAAAAAACTAATTACACTGAACAGAGATAGATTTTTTCCTGTTTGTGTTCATGGATTCCCTCCACCCCTGCTGATATCTATCTGTAGACCCTGTGTTAAGAACTCCTAATCTCATAGTCCTCCCTCACTTTACAAGTGAGATGATGGAGGTTCAGGGAAGGATCTGCTTTAAATGGTCCTTTCACAAAGCAAGGGTATTGAGATCTTGCCCCCACCTCACCATTCTCTCTGCAAGCCAGATAATTCTATGAGAGCCAGACCTCCAGGGATCTTGAGCCTATGCCCTATCTCCCACTACTGCCTCTAAATCATTCCAGAAACCATAAAGATTGTCAAGAAGGAGATTCAGGTCCTCATTTCATCACATTAGGAAGAAACTGGTAGACCAAGTTTAAGTAGACAAAATCCAATAGGGCTAAATGAGAAGCCTATACTGGACTTAACATCTCACTTCTGTAAGTGTAAGGGTAGCTGGCACAGGTATAAAACATGACATGTGAGCCAACGGGCTGTGAACTCAATATAGGAAGCAGACTACACAATGCTCTTGAAGCTAGAGAGATTAGGGAATTGGTTTCTCTTGTTCTCCTTAACATATCAGAGAGGATGTGAGGTCCATCCTTTGCAGAGAATGGCACCATTGTACATCACAGAGACAAGAAGCCTAACGGTAATCCAACCAATTCAGGCTAAGAAATAACTGGGACCCAACACATATCAGTGTTGGCTCTCTGGGAGTGGGGCAAGAGGCTTTTCAGAATTGGAGGAGCAACCCTAGGGGGCAATTATTTAGTATCAGCCGGGAGGCAGAAGACACTCAACCAGACTGCTTAGAACACCTGTGCCTTCCAGAAATGGACAGTGACATTTTGTGTGCCAATATGGCATCTCCAGAATGTTATGAAGATTAGATAAGCCATCATGGAAATTGTCACCACTATATGAGTTGTGTGGCTGTAGCAAAGGGCCAAGATAGGCCTCATGATGTCAAGCTCAGACTCTCTTGGTATAAAGTAGCTTCTTCCTGTGTGCAGCTGATCATGATACAGTTTTAGTTGAGCCACCTTCTAACAGGGGCAAACTGGTATTATCCAAATTAGCTGTGACAACCGGCAGCAAGCGCATGAGGCCCATTTTATTAAAAGTAGCACAATTAAAAAGAAACACTGCCCAGGCCGTTAGCTTGACAGAGAAAAATCAAGTAATGAGTATACATGAGAAGATCTGCTCTTCCTGCACATGCTTCCCAGCAGGAGCATAATAAATTCATGTTTGCTCTTGAAAGCCAAAAGAGTCGAGTTTCTATTTGTAGCTGTCTCCTCCACCCCTTTTTCTTCTGCTGGTCTGGCTGAGGACTGTGTCCTTATGTGCACCAACATGTGGGGGTACCAGGTGTTTGGCAGGGATTCATCTGGAAAAGAAGGATCTTTGAATCTTGGCAACCACTTTCCAGGGTTTGAATGGATGATAGATAGCACAGAGAAAATGTTTAAATGGCAAAGGATCATGACTGTGGTTTTCCAGTAGATAAACCTAGGCCCTAAATGACAAAATTTAGAGGCCAGGCTGACTGAATGACATTCAGGGAACAGCTAAACCACACAATCACAGCAGCCCCCCAGTGGGTGATGACTCCGAAGGAAATGGGCACTCATCAAAGTCCCCCACCTCCTCTTCATGGGGTTGGGAGATGGCAAGTGATAGAGGGAGGCAAAGGCATTCTGGAAGTGGACACCCCCATTCCACACATGTCTTTCCCCAACTTGAGAAGTAAGGAAGATGTCACTGGACCACATATCTTTTTGAATGTGCTGAACAAAGAATCTACATTACTGTAGGAGCTGTGGGAAAGTTGTTAAGCATTTATTTTTTGAGCTGTTTGGGTATTACCATGACTCCTACAGAATTCCTAAAGTCCTGCGCCATTTTCCTTTCTTGGTGCGCCATGAATCACGAGAGGCTAATGTTCTTTACGTTAGAGTAGACAAACCAGGAAGGACATTTTAGGGGCTCTGCAACTTAGAACTGGCTAAAGACTAAGGATCAAATAATAAAAGAAAAACAGTCCCTCCAAGAGTGGATCTTTATCGCAAAGTTTTGTTCCAGAGTGTTTTTTAACATTAGAATTATTAAATATCCTAAAGATGAGCATGTATAGTGAAAATATTAATTTTTATACCGCTACTCAAATATGATGCCACTTTCATGATTGCAATTAGAACTACATAGAAAGACTGGTATGTGTTACTGAACTGTCAGTAAATAGAAGAAATTCGTGAACAGGAATGCCTTTAAGATGCTGAGGATGACAATTTAAATGAAGAGTATACATCAAATGACACGTTTACCATGTTCAGTAAGTCTTTTAAAAGTTTGCCTCCTTCCTGCTAAATTCATATCTCCACTGGACTTTCATCATCATCACCACTACCAGCATCATCACTGTCGTCATCATCATCTTCTTTGTTATCATCGCCATCGTTACCACCATCATCTTCTTCATCATTATCACCATCGTTACCACCATCATCTTCTTCATCATCATCCACTCTGTCATCCTTATTGCCATCATCACCATCATCATCATCTTCTTTGTTATCATCGCCATCGTTACCACCATCATCTTCTTCATCATTATCGCCATCGTTACCACCATCATCTTCTTCATCATTATCACCATCATTACCACCATCATCTTCTTCATCATTATCACCATCGTTACCACCATCATCTTCTTCATCATCATCCACTCTGTCATCCTTATTGCCATCATCACCATCATCATCATCTTCTTTGTTATCATCGCCATCATCGTCACTATCACCACGGTCAGCAGATAAACCTACCAATCAGACTGACGGTGTGCTTCGTTATTGTTCAGCAGCACACCTAATCTGGTTAAATTTAGTCATTTATTTTACTTGGGGAATAAGCAGATCAGAAAAAAAGAGAAGTGATCAAGCAGAGCCAAATGTGCTCACTTTAGTTTGACCAATTCACAATATACACTTGCTGAGTTCCCCGACAGTGCAAGGCACACAAGAGCATTAGACAGACTGCCCGTGCAACGACTATTGAAGATTTAGAAAAACTTTCGGTTCAGTTGGACTTCAGCGTGAAACAAGAAATTTCATCTTCTTCAATGGCATTCACAGAATCCCAGACTATTAGAGAGAGTGTTCTCCCTTAGACAGAATCCAGTCTAACTCCTCTATTTAAAAGATGAATAAACCAAGTCCCTGAGAGGCAAAGGCCCCTTCCCTAAGATCACATAGTTAGGAAAGCCGCTGACGTGGCACTCCAGCTCGGTCCAATGTTCTCTCTCCCCATTTACTCCTCTACCATCTGATCATCAGAAGATGCTCAAATATCAAGTCAATTTTACTTGCAAGATGAGGGTAAAAGTAAACATGGGGCTATTTTCCCAATATCACTGAAACCTCATGCATGTAAAAAAGCAAGACTGCACAGATCCCTGCATGGGGAACATACCAGGAATGATTTTTTTTAAAATATAACAAAGCTGAAACTCTAACTGGAGCCATAGTTTTCTACTAGGCTTTGCTCATCAAACCATTACCAATCTGTTGTGCTTATAAAGCCTAGGAGGTGTATTATAGTCAACCAAAAAGACAATAAAAGAAAAGGTGTTTATACAATATTGTACCTCTAAAAATGTACTATTTTATACCTGGTTCATTTAATTTTTTTTCTATTTTTATCAGAGAATCATGGGCAAACCTTTAGGACAATTTTCAGCAATTGTGGAGCTCATGTTAACTATATGATAAAAGAACTACCATGGTAAAGAAATAGTACAAAAAAATCCAAAAGTTTGCCCAAAGTAACAACTATTGAAATAGTAATATGTTTGTCTGAACAATTCAGAAACATTGAGCTTCAAAGACAGCTGGTGGCACCATAAGGCACAGAGCACTGGGCCTAGTCAGGAGGATCTCAGTTCCAATCCAGCCTCAGACACTCACCATCTGTGTGACCATAGGCAAGTCACTTAACATGCTCCTGACTCAGTTGCATTTCAGTAAAATGAGGGTGATGAAAGTAACTACACACCCTAGGGTTGTTGTGAGGATCAAAGGATATAATATTTATAAAGTGAGTAGCACAGGGCCAAGCACACAAAAACCACTTAATGGATGCATGTTTCCTTTCTTCTTATAAGAACTAAAGTAACTAACGCCTAGGTCAAGTAGCTGTTACCACGGCTTGAAATACATGTACAAAGAGTAGATATGATCCTAAGCATTGTATCATAAAACATGGCAGCACAAAGAACTTAGAGACGTAACTCTGTACTAAATGAAGATTTAGCTGCCCTGGGCTCCAAACCAGAAGTAATCTTTAGAAAGAAGGGGGCATGATATTATTTCACTTGTCTTTCTAGACAGTCATTTTTCATCATGATTCCAATGGTATCTAGTATACATCAAGCACTCATGTGGCCAGACAGGCTTCCAGTTAGAGCTTCGGCTGTGGGGGCTTCTCTCCTCCCCACCCTTAGCAGCTTCCAAACGTAACTCTCCAATCTATCCCTTAACAGGGATGGGGGAAGAGCACTAAACTCTCTGAGTCCTACAGTGAAGAAAGTGAACAACTGTGTTGAAGGAGGGGAGGGTGAGCGATGGAGAGCTGGACTTCCATGCTGAGGTGAGGGGAAGGAAATATCAAATCAACTGTTCTCTGCTCCTCATGGAGTTTCTATAAGACAAGGAGCCAACCAGATACCCTCACCCCTCAGCACAAGAAGACTTCGAAGTCTCTTAGCTCTACCAGCCTCCTCAGGAAAAAAAAAACAACAAACAAAATGATAGTAGCTGGGGGAGAAACCATTTTGTAAGCCTCATTCAATGCCAAATGATCAAAAGGGTGGGGTCATACAGCATGAGAGCTTAAAGAGAAAGTTATGGGACAAGGAAAAGTGAGTAAACTAAAAAGGAAAAGGATGCAGCCAATGAATATGTATCATGGAGTAATAATGACCTGAAAACTTGCAATAAAAAATAGACATAAAGTTCTACAAGAACCCTGAGCAATATGGAAATAATATAAAGAAACTCCAAGTAGTTCAACAGAACAGAAAATTAAAGGAAGAAATGGGATGGAAATTAGATTGGCAATTGACAGTTTAGAAAACATAGCATAATGGAGAAAAAGTTCAAAACTGCACAGTCTCTGAAAAAGACAAATTTGGACCTCACAAATAAAAATGTGAAGGAAAAGCAACAGGACAGCAACGTAAAAGAATATATGTGTTATACACTACCCAAAGTGATTGATCTTGAAGACAAAATTCACAGAGACAATTTTGAAAAGTATGGGTCTCTTAGAAAGAAAAAAAACACACAATGAATTGAAAAACCTAATTACCAAACTGCAATAGTTAATATCAGAAACTTACCCAGAAGAATTAAAAAAAAAATAAAGAACAATAAATTGGTTGAATAATGTGCAGCTCACTAATAGAAAGAAACCCTAAGCTTTAATCACTGAGGAATATAGTTTTAAAATTCATTCCTGATCTATCATGAAAAAACTGATTTGACTAATCCTGGTCTATTCATTCACAAGAAACTAAAGAAGGCATTAGAATACTATTATGTTGAAGCAGAAAAGAAAGGTTTAAAAACTAAATCTCTCTCTTTCTCTCTCTGTCTCTCTCTCTCTCTGTCTCTCTCTCTCTCACACACACACACACACACCCCAAATGGCATAGTATCTAAAGTCATTAGGAAAAAGTTGCTAAAACATTAATAAGCCATAGATAACACAATAATTGTAGGAAAGTTTAATGTTCCTCTCTCAGAGATAGAAAGATCTAACTCAAAAGACAAACCGGAATAAAACCACATAGCTGAATAGTCCATTTAAAAAATTAGATATAAAGGGCTCAAGAAATAATCTGAGATTTTAAAAATACACATTTTCTCAGTATCAATGATACCTTTATAAAAACATTTTTTTTGCTAAGGTACAAAGAAATCATGAACAAATATAAAAGGTAGCAATATTAAGCATATCCTTTATGGATTCTGATACTATAAAATAATTTATATAGGAAACTCCTAATAAAGATATAGGCTTAAATGAATACTAATGACATGTTTAACAATGAGTGGTTCAAAGAATGAATCATAGAAACAATAACTATGAAAAAGAGAAAAACAATGAGACAACATACCAAAAATTTTTGGATGCATCTAAAGCAGTCCTCAGAGGAAAAATTATATCTCTGAAAACATAAAATATTAGCAAAAAAGAAAAGGGATTAATGAACTAAGCAAGCAACTTTAAAAAAACATAGAAAATCAACAAATTAACAAACCCAAAACAAAAAATAAGAAATTACATTGAAAAGCAAAATAAAAAAAACTATCATAGGATGTCCCATCATTAATTTAAGCTATTAAAGCTTAAAATTGCACAATTCTTTTGCAAATCCTCTGTAAATTATGAAGGAAAGTGAGTAATCATTTAAAAATATAATTACTATACCTTTAATATACTCATCAGGAAGAAAGGAAAATAAAATTAGTAAAATAAAAAGGAATAAAGTGAAAAGGAGAAATAAAAAGTAATCAGAAACTGCTATAATAAGTTACAAGTAAGAAATGGATAATCACTTATAAACATATAAAATATAGAAATTAAAACAATAAATGGAGTTCTTAAAATATCTAATCTCAGAAACTGAACATTGAGCAAGCCATAAAAGAACTACCAAAGGCGGTGGGGAGAGACTGCAGGGGAGCAAGTCTATATGAATTCAAAAGTGAATTACATAAAACATTTAAAGAGCAAAGTAAACATACCTTTGTTATAAAACTGTTGTCAATAACTGAGAAGGTCCTCTACTAAATCCTCTCTCTCTGAGAAAATTACATCTCTGATACTCAAAATTCAGTGATATAAGACAAAGATATAACTACAGACAAATCTTAGTACTGAATGTTGATGTAAAAATTTTTTAAATAAAATTTTAGCAAAAAGGCCAAGACAATATATCCAAAAAAATCAGTACAACTAAGTTGGATTTAGACCAAGTATTGAAGTGTGATTCAATATTAAGAAACAATTACAATAATTAACCAAACCACAAAATATTAAAAAGATATGATTTTATCAATAAATAAAAAAGGCATTGACAAAAACAGTATTCATTAATGCAGAAGTCCCTAAAGATAGCAAAGACGTGACTAAAATAAAATACTGGTACGATTTTCAAAATAGAAATGCTAAGTACGTACAATAAGACAGGAAAGAAAAATTACAGGTATAAACACAAGCAAAGAATAGATTAAAATAATTCTTATTTGCAAACAACAAAACCTCAGAGAATTAGCAAACCAAACAATCAAGAAGATTTATAATGGTCAGTTCATTCTGAATACACAATAATATCAACCAAATCATCAGCATTTCCCTAAAACAGAGACAAAACCATGCAGAAGGGAAAATGGAGAATTTTCATTCAGAATAACTACAAAACACATAAAATATCTAGTAATTAACTTAGACAGACACTCAGGATGTAAATAATTACAATAATAATCTACCCTTTATAGAAATAAAAGACAAAAATTGGAGGGATACTCACTGCTCATGGCTGGGCAGTGTCAATATAATAAAAATAAAGATGTCACATAAATGATGATATAGTGCTTAGAGGTAGACAAAATAATAAAAATTTATTAGGAGAAACAAAAGGTCTAGACCATCAAGGAAAAATTTTAAGAGTAGGAATGAAAGGGGAATAGCACTTCCAGACCTTAAACCATATTATAATCATCATCACCACTCTTTGACAATGATTTTAAAGGTTGAGAACTATATCAGTATAATAGATTAGATGAGTAAGAATCAGAAATAACTACATGCTGTCATCCAGTGTTCAATACACCAAAGGACATAAACTATTTGGCGAAGGGCTCCCCATTTGACAGGAACTTAAAGCAGACTGATAAAAATTAGGACATTATATTATAACCTATAAATAGATATGTAGTTCAAATATAAAAAGTTACAACATAAAAAAATCAACGGCAAAGGGAAGGAGATATCTTTCAGAACCACAACTAGGGAAATAAATATTAATCATCAAGAGATAAAGGTGACCATAGAAGAGAAAAGAGAAAATTTAATTAAATAAAATTAATGCTTTTTTGTCAACAAAAATCACTGATGCTAGAATATAAGAGAAAGTGTTACGTTCAAACAAATAAAAATGTACCAAATGTCTCTCACTAACATCTCACTTCTAAGAAAAAAAAAATTCATCAATATACGCGTCTGTGTGTATGGCCAAAAGCCAGTTACCAGAAGGCAAGTGGTCAAACGTTATAAATAAATACTTTTCAAAAAAACTACAAATTATCAACAGCCATTTAAAGATCACTCTAATCATTACATAACGATGATGATCATATCATTAATAAAAAATAAAATGGTAATTTTTAAATTCTGAAATGTTTACGCTAGACCCCTCCAAGTGTCAAAGTTGATAAAAGACAGAAATCATCACTGTTAGCTGAACTGTGGACACTTGGAGGTAGAGCTATAAACTGGTGGTCCAGATTTTCTGGAAAACAATTTTTAATCCTGTGAAAAAGCTGTTCTTGTCTTTGACTCAGTGATCATGCTATACGGTATATACTCCAAGAAGGTCAAGAATGGGCAGAAAGAAAAAGACCCCGGAATACCAAGGTATTTATAGCAGCACGTTTTATGAAAGTAAAAAGGGAAAAAATACAAAATAGTATATAGGAAAGGAAGCAAAGATAGAATATAATACACAATAATTACAGTAATATAAATTCAGATGGCAGGCCTGAGTGAGTGACCTCCAGGATCTAGCCTAGAGGTTGATATGATGAGAACTCATCTGGAAGCCACACCACACTTGAGTGTGACCTTGGTAGGACCAATGTTCTATAAGAGCTGAGCTAATTCTGAGGCCTCTCTCCCAGAGACCAAAGCAGGATAGAGGTGTTCCCCTCCCCTCAACCAAGGTCTTAGGGAAAATGTTGGAATACCTGTTATTGCTATAATTTTGGGAGAGTGAGTCAAAGCATTCTAGCTTTAAAAGAAGCACAACCTACGATGTACTTCTTCCACTGAGATCTGCTTGTCTTTGTGAAGTATCACTTGTAGCTTTGATGGTCATTAAAACCAAATATTGAAATTAACTGAACTTAGAAACAGACCTACAAATTGCTGTATCACAGTGTTAAATTGAAATTTTGAAAAATAATGAAGCACATTGCATCACATTGCTTTTACTAAAAATTAAACTTTAATAATATTTCAATGAGATCAAAAGTGTTTTATACTGTTAATACATAAAATAAAAATTATTTAATACTATTTATTTCATCATTACTTCAATTTTTAATTTCTATTTTTATGTGTGGTTTATAATGTATATATTAGAATAGTACATATATACAGTA
>JAQQSZ010017839.1:0-10709 GCA_028646595.1 Phalanger gymnotis | reverse complement strand
TACTTCAATTAGGTGACATACAGTAGGCACATACCTTTAAAACTGATTCCAATTTACACCTTAATCATGTTTGAATAAATACTGCATGAGTTTCAGCTTCTACAAAGAAGAGATCCACCCAGGAGGGGGATATTAATTCAAGAGCAAAATACAGTCTTAAAGGCTTGTGCATATATTAAGACTGAGAAGGATAGCAATCACACTGATCACCATGTTTCCTAACCCTATTATTATTATTAACACTAAATGTGGAATAAGCAGGGAGGCCTATACTCAACAATGATGTCGGCCACTGTAATGGAGGACGCCCTATCCAAGATCTAAGTGGTAGAAGGATTCTTCAGATACTACTGTTTGTAGATACTATTGTGCTGGTTACATCATTTCTTAGGATATTGTGGGTTTCCTCAACGAGATCTATGATTTTTCAAGGAAGATCAGCCTAATCATCTATATAGCAAAACCTAAGTGGATAAAAAGTGCCTATTGCCCAGATTCTAGGATTCAGTTGGATAGCCAGTCCATGAAGTTAGTACATTTGTATCTGTCTGTCTGTCTGTTTATCTATTTCTAGATATAAGTAGAAATCTATACATAGATTTTGATAGATAGATAGATAGATAGATAGATAGATAGATAGATAGATAGACAGACAGATAGATAGACAGATAGATATCAAGTATTGGCACTGCTTATGGAGAATGAGTTGGGACCAGATATGAAAAGAAAAAGAGAGTAGAAATTTGGGAAACTTCACAGTGGTTTTTAAACAATTCCAATACTCTAATACAAATCCAATACTCTGACACAAATCCAATTCTTCGATACAAAGACCTAAGTTTTAGACATAAATGTTATCCTATGGATGCTATGTGGTATTAAATGTTAGAAAACTGCAACCTTCCAGTAATAAAAGTTGCATGTGAACCAAACAGAAATGGAGAGATGAATAAAAGCTACACCTGTTCCACTGGTGACCACTGTTCAAGAAGTTGCTGAAAGAAAACTGCTGAAGAAATGTATAACCGGAAAAGGGAGTGGACTAGACATATAGCAAGAGTAAGGGATAACAAGCTGAATGAATAATCATTTAAGAATCATGTATTCTATACCAGGAACTCTGCCAAATTCTAAGGATACACATACAAAAGTCAAAGCGTCTCTGCCCTCAAGGAATGCACCTTCTACTGGGGAACACGTATAGGGTGTAATTAAGGATGTATCCTTTGGTGTAGGAAGTTACAAAGATAATGAGTAAAGATATAAGACAATTGATTGGCTCATCCTTTCCAGGAACAATAGTGCCAATTTGATTAACTGAGAGGCTAGTTTGACTAACATTTTCATTTTACTGAGTCCTACAGAGGTTGAATGACTTGCCCAAAGTCAGAGGTTGTCAATGCCTGAAGGAGGATTTGGACCCAGATACTCTGACTCAACAGCCAGAACTCTTTTCTCTCTTCATTTTCACTAAAATGATAGGAATAAAATCTTTTAAGAAAGCTAGAGCGGGGTATGACTCTGTGACAGAATATTATCATGAGAATTATGGTTATCAAGTATTCAAAAGTACTGTGAAATGTCACATTTTGACCTGTTCTTTTATCCATAGATATGTAGATATATATGTATGTATATATACATATATCCACATATATATGTATATATACACATATTATATATACACACATATATACCATATAGACAGTATGGTATATTATGTATTTATATAGAGAAATATATACACATATAATTATAGGTGACATATAATTTGTAAGTATCAAATGAGTACCATATGGAAAGTTATATTACCTATAATCATAACTATTATGATTATAAGCACTGTGTGTTCATGGACACAATTGTATAATATAACATCATATAGGACACCATAGGCATTCAATCAAGCCAATAAGCATATATTAAGTATCTACTAAGTGCCAGGTACAAAAGTGGGTTCCCCACATACCTATAAACCACAAAACAGTATTAGACAAATGTCTCTTGCTCCTGGCCATAGTGAAGGCAAAGAAGCCAGCATCCAAGGCAATGTTAGAACCCCAGAGGGCCTCTCCTCACTATCCTGAGATTATTCTGTGTTTAAGATTTTATCAATATAAAAGCACACTTTGATATAATCGGTATATATATAAAGGGAAAAAAGTCATATTTGCTATTTTATTTGTTTTACAATCAGCCATTTAACTGCATAGTAGGCTGTGGATATAAAAACTGTTAAGTAAATTAATTAGTTTTTCATTAATTCATACAAAAAGTCTTTAGTTCTTCATATAATGAAATACAGAGAAAGGAAGATAAGGGGTGGGGAAAGGGAGTGGGAAAAAAAGAGAGAGAAATATCGAGAAAGAGAGGAGAAAAGAAAGGAGAGAGAGAAAGAGAGAGAGAGAGAGAGAGAGAGAGAGAGAGAGAGAGAGAGAAAGAGAGAGAGATGCTACAGAAATCAATCTAAAGTTCTTCACATATAATGCCTCTGAAGTATCCCTTCTGAACAAACTGCCTGGAAAGTGGTCCAGGGAGAGGAATCCATGGATTTATATGAGCTGCACATGTCACCAACACAAATATAGTGACTAAAACACTGAGGTGCAGTAGTGGGACCAGGGCTGGCCTGGGGACACATATCACACCTGGCAGGGACCACAGAGAAGATAGGGCATAGCAGGAGGGGGTGCTCTAGGTTCTGATCTAAATTTTCCCTCACTGCTATAGTTCTGGATGCTGCCTAATGAAGCAATAACTCTCACCTCTACTGAGAATGAAGCGTTTCAGTCATCTGTTTGGTGTACCTTGTTTCTCCCTTTCCTTAGAGCACTGTAGGACAAAAGAGACAGACCAAAATAGGCTTGTACACACACACACACACACACACACACACACACACACACACCACACAGTTAGACTCCGGGGGCTTTCAGACACTTGGCATCTCTAGTCATGGAAGGGAAAGCTGAGGCCGTCTGGAGAGTAGTTCAGGGACTAGGGAGCAATCAGGTGGTTCACTGGATAAAGGGATAGAGCACTGGACTTAGTACCAGCAAGATTTGAATCCTAATCAGGCCTCAGACTCTTACTAACTGCGTGAACCTGGGAAAGTAACTACCTGTTTGCCTCAGTTTCCTCAACTGTAAAATGGGGATAATAACAGCTTCTATCTCCCATGGTTGTTGTGAGGATCCAATGAGATAACATTTGTAAAGTGCTTAACACAGCACCTAGCACATAGTAGGAGTTTACTAAGTGTTTGTTTCCTTAATTCATGGAGAGGAAAAAGCACCAGCCTGGGAGTCATAGGACCTGGGTTCAAATCAAAAAAACTGTGGTCAGAGATGTGAGCCTCCGTGAGTCCTTGTTGCCTCTGTGTCCAGCGTTCAAGCATGTGATCCCTCATTCCACTAGTGCCGTATGTACTAGGAGAAGAGTATGTTCTGGTTTTATGGGGGGAGAATGTTTTGTTGCAGTGGTTCAGATTATGCTAATCCCCATTAAAATCCCATCCTCTACAGGAAGCCTTTCCCAATCCCTTTTAATTCTAATGCCTCCTCTCTTTTCTTTATTTCCTATTGATCCCCTATATAGGTAATTTGCAAATATGTGTTTGCTTGTCTCACCCATTGGATTGTGAGCTCCTTGAGGGCAGGGACTGTCTTTTTGCTTCTTTTGGTATCCCCAGCACTTAGCACAGTGCCTGGCACAGTTGTTGTTCATTCATTTTTCAGTTGTGTCCAATTATTCATGGCCCCATTTGCAGTTTTCTTGGCAAGGATACTAGAGTGATTTGACATTTCCTTCTCCAGCTCATCTCACAGATGAAATAACTGAGGCAATTTGGGTTAAGTGACTTGCCCAGGCTCACACAGCTAGTAAGCATCTGAGGCCAGATTTGATCTCAGGAAAATGAGTCTTCCTGACTCAGTGGCTAGATATAGAGCCCAAGTATCTATCCACTATGGTGCCACCTAACTGTATCTGGCACACAGCAAAAGCTTAATAAATGTTTATTGATGCATGGATTCTTATCATGTAAATGTCTTTGCATTAAGATAATTGCATTTATTGTTTGATTATTAATAGTAAGCACATTGGTGGAACTCAGGTACCATGGTTTCAGAGTACTTTGAAGTTATGTTGGCCACCTCTTTGGAGACCCCAAAGTATAAGGGAAAGTTGGTGGGTCACCATACTGAAATTCAACCATGTTTTGTTTCCTTGTAACTTTTAACCATTCCTCCCAGTTCTTCCTTCTGGGGCCATATGCAGAACCAACACAATTGAAATACTTGAATTCACCCAACCTAAGTATTGACTCCATTTCAGTCCTGTCACTTTGCATTCCAAATATCTGTTAAGTGTCAACCAGGTTTGGGACTTACAATTGAGGTTCCCAGAGACATGAAAAATGGAGTCACTGCATGGTGCCTAGAGCATGACCTTAGAATAGACACCTGGGGTGGAGGTAGGGGGCATTTCATCGCAGAAAAAATAGAAAGGAAATCAATCAGAGTTTGCAAAGTTTGGGGATCAAATCAATACTGAGAGGTCCTTGTAATATAGGCAATGTTTCAGTAGCCACCTGGAGACTTCAAAGACCTTGTTTATCATTCTTATTGACTCCTTTCCCTGATTAGATTCCTCTCTCTGAAATCCAGTCCCTATGATTTAAGATTCATGATGCTTTTCACTCATAGACCTGGCCGTGAGTTTTAATATCTATTACTTGTTGCAGTGGAAAGGAAAAGCCACTGCCTCCTAGAATTCAGGGATGGCTTGCCCTAGGCCACAAAGACAGCAAATGAGACTGTGGGGCATAGTGCAATGCTCCTTGGCTTTTGAGTCTGAAGACCTGTATTTAAATCTTACCTCTGACACTTATGACCTTTGTGACATTGGGCTCCTCAACTACAATGAAGAGAGGGGTCTAGATGGCCTCTGAGGCCCCTTCTAGTTCTGAATCTATGATATTTTGTGATTCAATCAGCCTTAAAAAAAAAAAAGAGGTCATCTCAAACCCATTCTTCTTTCAATGTCACCAAAAGCTTTGGAAAGATAAATGTTTGAAGAAGGAGGGACTGCTGTTATTCTCTCCCCACCCCTACTCCATTGATTAAGCAGTCCAAGGATTATAGTTTTAGAACTGGAAGAGATATCAGAGTTTATCAAGCTGAATGCCTTCAAGTTTGCAAATTTTGCAGAGGAAAGTGAGTCCAAGAAAGAAGTGATTTCGCCAAGGTCACAAAGCCAACAGGACATGAACCCAGGTCGTCTGGGTTCTTCTGACCATTGCTCTTCGGATACCACTCCATTCTCAGTCTTAAGAAATAGTGCATAATCCATTGGAAAAATGGCCCCCGATGCCACAAGACCTCTCCTAAGGCCAATTTATTTCCTGAAGATAGTTGCTTCCATAAGAAATGAGGAAGAGAGGAGGATAGAGAAGAAAGTAAATCATATTAGGTTGTGTCCATCCAGTCATATACCTAGGAGTTTTGGGACCTGGAGAAAGCAATACTCTCAAATTAACTTTGTCATTTATGATGTAAAAAAGATATTTTTAAAAGTTAAGACAAATTCAGTTGAGTGGGAAGGGAGATATCACCCAGGCAGGGAGAGACCCAAGGACACTGACCATCCAAGGTTGGAGAGACCTCAGCACTAATACAATGGGGGAAGACCCTGGAACAGTAATACTAGGATAGATTAAAGGCAGATCCAGGCCAACACCAAGGTGGAGATCACATATGTAGACACCAGGGAAAGCACAACATACCTTCCTAGCTTAACTAATTATTCTTGCTAACTAGGTGCTAAGCTCAGTTGTTTCTACACTGCTGAAGGAATAAAAGTGCTGTCAAAATGTAAATGTAACACATTTTTTTTAATGCACAGTCTTTTACAATCATTATTTAAATGTTTATACCCAATTTAATGCCCTGAGACAAAACCCTGAGCACCCCAACCTAGTTAAGGCTCTGTGTCTATGTGTAATCAATATTTCTGAGTCTTGCCAACATGTAAGATGGGAGGTAGCCAAAGACCAATCATCTCCACCAATCATCATGGGAATATTTGTCTTTCCCAGTGTGCATCTAGTATGCATATTTGCAGCTGGGTGGCAGAGTGGATAGAACATCAAGCCTGGAGTCAGGAAGGCTTATCTTTCTGAGTTCAAATCTGGCCTCAGACATTTACTACTTATGTGACCCTGGGCAAGTCACATAGTCCTACTTGCCTCAGTTTCCTCACCTGTAAAATGATGGGGAGAAGGAAATGTCAAATTACTCTAGGATCTCTACCAACAAAACCCCAAATGGGGTCACAGAGAGTTGGACATGAGTGAAATGACTGAACAACATCTAGATCTTTGGGTGGTCGAGCTGAGCTATTTTAGAAAGGTTGGGTCATGCTCTATGGCAAGCTTAGAAGTCACTCTATGTGAACTTGCAGAAACTTCTAGACTTTGGATTTTTAATTTTCTCCTCATTATTAGCACTCTGCTGGATAATCACATTCCTAAAAATATCCCCTTCCCTATAATGTACAAATGAGTTCTCTTCACTGAGGAGGAGCAAGAAAGCAAGGTGATGAATTGCAAATCAATCATAATTTATGCAGAAATTCTACTGAAAACTACATTCATCACCTTTTTTCCTCCAAATAACAGCACATGGATTCCTTTGAAGCAAGTGAAGTCTATTTTCATGAATTGGAGACAATTTATTTTTCTAATCAATATATTTCTATGGAAAAAATATGGAGTAAACAATACAGTTAGAAGGAAAATTGTGAAGGAGAAGATTCAAACGGAAAGAAAAAAGAAGGGAGAGAATAGAAAATTGGACTTGAGATCATCCAGCTCTGATTTTAAGATTCTTTTAGACGTATAAAAACTAGTCTAATTTATCACAGTTAATGTCCAATTTCTCCTATATTCTAAAGAAATCATAGTCTTATCAATGGGAGCATTTTTTCTAATGATGCAAATTACATCCTATCCATACCTCCCTACCCTGTCTATGTCCACCCAGAAGTTCATAAGGGATCCACCCAATGTGTTGTAACCTTGCTCCAAATTCCTCAACATTTCAAGAGTGCCAATGGAATACACAGGCTGCCTGCCCAGTGCTTACCTCTTGCTTTTTCCATCTGCTTTTTTTATTTTATGTTTATTTGGGGGAAATCCTCTACACCAATTCTCCTGCACTGATTGCAGTGATGTTTATAAGAAAGTAGATTGTCAAGTTAGCACATGAGATGATGGCAATGTCAGGACAAAAAGGATAAAAAGGGAGACAAGATGCAGATGAAGGGAAAAAAAATTAAATGTTTTTTTTTAAAAAAGATGAATACGATGGGACAAATTTCCAAGAATGTCATTAGGAACTGATACAATGACAATAACTACCTGTCTGGTGGCTGGTATTCTAATAGAGGTCATTGGCCACTGACCTGTGCCTCCCAAATTAAAGGGTCATATGCTCTTTCTCAATATTCCTTGTAAAAAGGCAAATATGAGCCAAGGAAGGGTCAAACAGGCAACTAATCTTCTACCTACACACATCTATTACATTGCATTTGGGGAGAGGGTTGTTGAGCAAACTGAACCAATTTGTGGTTCCATTTTTTTCAATAAATATGTGGGTGGCATGTGTATATATGCACATATGTGTATGTGAATATGAAAGAAATAAGGATGATGCAAGAGAATTGTGAAAAGAAAATTAACAGTTTGGTCTTTGCCTCTTTTAGGCACCAAAAATACTGAAGAAAATAACACTTTAAATGGCAGAAAAATTCATTGAAGAAAAGAACCCCTTTAAAAGCAGAACTGACCACACGAAAAAGAAATACAAAAGCTCACTGAAGAAAATAATTCCTTAAAAAATAGAATTGTACAAGTAGAAGCTAATTACTCCATGAGACATCAAGAAACAATAAAACAAAGTCAAAGGAATGCAGGGGGCGGGGCAAATAGGATAAAAAGTGAACCGTGTCTTTGGCGAAAAAAACTGACTTGGAAAATAGATTCAGGAGAGATAAATCAGACTACCTGAAAGTCATGATAAAAAAAAGCCTAAATGTCATATTTCAAGAAATTATCAAGAAAACTGCCCCTGTATTAGATCCAGAGGGAAAGTTAAGTGTGAAAGAATCCACTGATCACCTCCCGATAGCAAAATGAAAACTCAAGGAAAATTATAGGCAACTTCCAGAGCTCCTAGGTCAAGGCAAAAATATTGGAAACATGCTGAAGGGAGCAATTAAAATATAATGGAGCCACAGTTAGGATCACACAAGAATTAACAGTTTCCACATCACAGGAGTTCAGGTCTTGGTATATGATATTCCAGAGGGCAAAGGAACTAGGATAACAACCAAGAATCACCTACCCAGCAAAACTGAGTATAATCCTTCATGGGGAAAATGAAAACAATAAAATAGAGGACTTTCAAGCATTCCTGATTAAAATACCAGAGCTGAATAGAAAATGTGACAATTCAAACACTTGACTCAATAGAAGCATAAAAGAAAAGGTAAATATGAAAGAGTAACCATAAGAGACTCAATGAAGTTAAACTTTTATATATCTATACGGGAAGATGATACGTGCAACTCCTAAGAACTTTATCATTAGTAGGGCAGTTAGAAGGATTCTACATAGAGAGCATGAATATGCATAGATTATATTGGGATGATCTCAAAAATATGAATGAATGAGAAAGAGGGATGCACTGGGAGACAGGGCAAGTTGAGAGGTAGAAGAAGAGGGAAATTATTCTCATATAAAAGAGATATGCAAGAAAGAGCTTTTATAGTACAAGGGGAAATGGGGGGGGTGGCAGGCAATGCTTGGACCTCATTCTTATCAGAACTGTTTCAAAAAGGGAAGAATGTGTGTGTGTGTGTGTGTGTGTGTGTGTGTGTATTTATGCACACACATTGAGTTAAGTATAGATATCTGTCTTACCCAATAAGAAAACAGGAGGGGAAGGAGACAAGAAATATGAGGGGAGGAGATAATAAAAGGGAAGGTGGATCAAGAGAGAGAGAGAGAGAGAGAGAGAGAGAGAGAGAGAGAGAGAGAGAGAGAGAGGATAAACAGAAGAAAATAAGATAGAAGGGGTGGAGCCAAGATGGCACCTGGCAAGCAGGGACTTGCCTAAGCTCTCTCCCAAATCCCTCCAAACACCTGTTAAAAAATGGCTCTGAACAAATTCTGGAGATGTGGAGCCCACAAATAGCAGAGGGAAGCAGGTCTTCAGCACAGAAGAGCCTGAATGGTTGCTGGGAGCAGAATGCAGCCCAGCATGAGCCACACCAGGACAGACCAGACTGGGAGTAAGCCAGAACAGTCCTGAGGGCTGGGAATCATTGAGCTGTGGCACTGACCAGAATTCTCAACCCACAAATGCCGAAGACCACAGAGCAGGTTAGTGGCAAAACCACTAGATTGGGTTAGAAAGTGGTCTGGTGCAGCAGTGGGGGCAGCAGCAGCAGGAAGCTCCTGCAGTTGCTTCCAGAGCTCCAGTGTCAGCTGCTTCCCAAGTCCCTGGTTCGCACAGTGGGAGGAAGCAAGCGGTCAGCACAGGAGTGCAAGGAGTGCTTTTCTGGTGCAGAGGCAGCATTGCCCGGCTTGGATCTGGGTTTCAATCGTGGTTGGCGGTTCTTGGGGGAGGAGGAGTGCTGCAGTGGCAGAGCTTGCTGTGTAGAAGTAGCTCTGGAAAAAGCAGCTCAGCCCCTAAAGCTTGGGACAAAGCACTTTCTACCCTACAAGCAGTCATAGCCTGACAAAAAGCTCAAAGGTCAAGTAGTTGGCTAGAAACATGGCCAGGCAGCTAAAAAGGATGCAGACTCAGAATCAGACTCTAGAATCTTTTTCAGGTGACAAAGAAGATCAAAACATACAGCCTCCAAGAAAAATATGAATTGGTCTCAGCCCATGGAAGAGCTCAAAAAAGATTTAGAAAAGCAAGTAAGAGAAGCAGAGGAAAATTGGGCAGAGAAATAAGAGTGATGAGAGAAAACCATGAAAAACAAGCCAATAACGTGTAAAGGAGACCTCAAAAAATTCTGAAGAAAATAACACCTTAAAAAACAGACTAACCTAAATGTCAAAAGAGTTCCTAAAAGTCAATGAGGAGAAGAATTCCTTGAAAGGCAGAATTAGCCAAATGGAAAAGGAGGTCCAAAAGACCACTGAAGAAAATACTACCTTCGAAATTAAATTGGAGCAAGTAGAAACTGGTGACTTTATGAGAAATGAAGGTATTATAAAACAGAGCCAAAGGAACAAATGGAAGACAATGTGAACTATCTCACTGGAAAAACCACTGACCTGGAAAATAGATCCAGGAGAGATAATTTAAAAATTATTGGACTACCTGAAAGCCATGATCAAAAAAAAGCCTAGATATCATCTTTCAAGAAATTATCAAGGAGAACTGCCCTGATATTCTAGAACCAGAGGGTAATATAGAAATTGAAAAAATCCACACAATGCCTCTTGAAAAAGATCCCAAAAAGAAAATTCCTAGAAATATTGTTGCTAAATTCCTGAGCTCCCAGATCAAAGAGAAAAATACAATCAGAATAACACAAGAGCTAACAGATTATACATTAAGGGACTGAAGGGCTTGGAATATGATATTCCGGAGGTCAATGGAGCTAGGATTAAAACCAACAATCACCTACCC
>JAQQSZ010017838.1:0-10709 GCA_028646595.1 Phalanger gymnotis | reverse complement strand
GGGGAGGCTGGTTCACAGTTCTGCTGTGGTGGGGCCTAAATAAATTTCTTGTTGTTTTCTCCTTAGAGAACCTCTCATACCTTGTGATTTCGAACCATTCAAACATATACATGATTATATTTGAGATTATAAATTCGGCCTTCCTACTACACTCCCTATCTACCACTGGAAATGAAAACTCCCAGAACTTTGAATAGTTCCCAAACTCAGTCCTTTCCCAGTATCTTCACAAGGGAAGTACTAGGACCTTAACAAATGCTAATTAACTAATAACTAATGCAGGTACTCTTTTCTTTGGCCTAGTCCAAATAGTCTGATAAGGTCCTTTAAACACTGAATGTGGCCCAGAAACAACTTAAACTCTTTTCTTGAGTTGCCATGTTTTCCAGAAAAACCGGACCAGAGTACGCAGGAGGTCAGGAACACCCTCAGCCTCTGCTCATAGTATTTGCTCCTTTCACTCCCCATTGCCCCCTCAGTGTGGCCTTGAGAGTGAAACCAGCTACAAGACAAAGGCCAGTCAATGTGCACCAGACAGAGCTGTTTGTGCAGCTCACATGCTGGGGAATAAGCAAAGCATCCTGTCTTCCAGATCTCACAGGGAGATCTTGGCCAAAGAGGCAAAGGGGGAGGAGGAAGCAGTTCTATGGATGTGTGGGGGAGGGGTGCTAGGTATGGGTAAAGGAACAAAGACAAGACCCCTAAAGAACAGAGAAGAATGAGTGAAGTAGTCTTTCTTGTGATAGGTATCATGAGGGAAAACTTAAAAAACACCTCACAGGGCGTAGTAGGAAGGCCGAATTTATGATCTCAAAGAGAATCATATATATGTCTGAATGGTTCGAAACTGCAAGATATAAGGAATTCTCTAAGTAGAAGGCATTAAAACATTTATTTAGGCCCCACAGTAACAGACCCACGAACAAGCCTCCCTATTCCAATATTGTGATCATAAGCTTCCAGGCCCAATAAGCCCGCCTCACAAGAATAAGCAGGAGGCCACAGAAAAGCATGATGGCATTAAACCAAATCATATTCATGCTTCCCCTCTCTGGTAAGGGGATTACCCACTAGCCTCAAGTCCTTGCTTGCACTTCTGGGTCCACACATGGGTCAGCTCTGCTTCCACAGCTCCTGATTCGGCTTTATCTTCAGCTTCAGCTGTAGCTGTCTCTTGGCTGGTCTCTCAATGCAGCTGAGCCTCTGGTGTCCTCAAGCCCCACCTCAATGACCAGAGGCAATTGGTTTCCAAGTTGGTCCCTCTTAAGTCATCAATCTACACCCACACAGGTTTCACACCTGATAGGGCTTTGGGCCTGGGGCTTAGCACTTAGCCAGATTAAATGAAACAGCTGAATCACTAAAAGTAAACAAAAGCCAAACTCCTAAAGTACTAAGGAGCCCATTTTGCCTTACTGACACACAGGGTATGGCAGCAATTGGGGGTGGGGATGGGGGGTAGTTAGTGATTGTGATGCCAATGTGCCATGAATCAGTTCAAAGTACAGAGAACAGGATGGTGTTGGTACTAATGTTTTCCAATTTTCTGCCTATTTTTGTAGAGAAAAAATTGCCAGCCTAACAGACAATGCTCTTTGTCCATGGAAATGGCCTCTTTTTTTGATGTTGGTACAGTCTGTAGATAGTGCACTCACCTGGGGTGGGGGTCTGCAGCTTCCAGGGGCCATTTCCTCTGGTTCCATGCTCCCCGCTTGGGCCAGACTTTGGTCTTCTGCAGACTGATCGGGGGAGGGAAAAGAATCCCAGGGCAGGAGGCTGGCCTACAAGGATTTACAGAGGGTGAGGCCCTGCCCTCAGGACAGAGAAGGAAACCTCCAGGCAGGGTCCAGCTTTGAAAAGACTATGGTCTCACCCTCTCCTCTTCTTTCCCCTTCCTTTCCCCCATTCTCCTTCAGAGAACCAAGAGGCAGAAGGGGCTTGGGATCCCAGAAAGGATGAGAACAGTCAGAGCCTCAGTGGCTCCTGAATCAGAGATCTCCCTCTGACTGGATATGGGACCTGGACCCCAAAAGAGCCACCCAGCTCTAGAACTTTCCCACACATCCCCCAGTAGATAGTCAATAATCCTTTCCATTGTCCGTTCATGGTGGCCCTTTATCCTTGCATTTGGAGGTTCACTTAAGCCCTTCACTTGTCTTTCACTCAAGACAGAATTCCTGGGTCTCTGCAGATAAGGTTTGAATTTTGGGAAAAGGGGACCCAATCTTAAATCTGTGGAGAGTGACGTCAGACACCTGAGAAGTGATGGGCAGTAGGGAAAGGAGTTAGCAGCAGGAACCTTGTCCAGTCACCAGGCTAGGGAGGGAGGATGGCTCCACTTGGACCTGTAGCTGGACTTACCACACAGTCAGAGGAGAAGGATGAGACCCAATGGTATAAACAGCCAGTAGAACCTAGCAGATCTGTGAGGGGCTGGCTTGGACCTACCTGGCACCTGCACCTACAGGGCTAGGGTCCAGAAGGCAGAGATCTCAGGTCCAAGTGAAGGCAGTGTGCTCTCAGCTCTGAGGGAAGAAGGCAGAGAGATCTCAGTTCTGGGGAAGGCAGAGAAAGTTCAGTTGCAAGGGCCTCTGAGGCCCCAGGAGGGGCTGCTTCCTCCAACCATACCTAGGGCTAGGTCCTGAGGATGCTTTCTGCTTCTCCTTCCAGAGCCCTGCCCTCCATCATCAGGAATACCTGAGCCACTGGGATGGCCTCTCCTTGGCCGTATACTTCTCCCAGACCTCCAAATTCCACCCCAGAGCTCAGCCACCACCCTCCAGGCTGCTCATCTCTGAGAGCTCCTCCTGCCCCATTACCCTACCACCTGATTCCTTATTGGAGGAAAGATTCAGGACTTTAGGAGTTGGGAGGGGGAGAACAAGGAAGGGTCAACCTGGAGATTTCCAGGCAAGCAAGGGATTCACAGCCAAACAGAGCGTTGTTTCAGAATGCAGGTTGTTCACCAAATGCAGTCAGTTTGGTTAGCACATTTCTCCTAGTTTTAATTAGAATGTGGCTCCTTTAAAGTCTGATCCCAGCAGGATAATTGGGATGTTTGACCAGCCAAGGGCAGAGTCACCCTTAATGTAAAGTATACTTAAAGTTTGGCATTTAAGGGCATGTGTTTAGGAGCTGAAGGAATAAGGATTAAATGTAACTGTATCTGAATTCCCCTTGGCTCCTCTCTGAATGTAATCAGCCCAGAGGGTCAAACATCGAAAATAATTCTAACCAAGAAAATCAAATGAACTGATGTTATTTGACAGCAATTTCGTCTTATGTATTAACATTGTAACATTGTCTATGTTGTTATTATGCTCAAATTTTTCTCATTTGGGGATTTGGGGGAACCATGACATATATGCTCTTAATTTGAAAAAAAAAAAGATTTCGAGACAGATAGGCAATTGCACTCTTAGAAAAGGAACTTGTCATTTGATCTGAATGCTGTGAAATTTTCAATTGAGTTGTAAGGCTGTGATTACGTTTCCAAACTGTTCTCTATTTACTTGAGTATATTTTGCTTTACAATGAATGATAATAATTTACTCAGAGAAAACTACAAAAGACCTGGTAAATTCTCCATTTAGGCATTCTCTTTGATTAAAAATACAAAACATAAGACAAGGAGAATTAAAAGGAATCTATTATACTATGTCAAGGTAGAAACATATTGAGGAGATGGTCATGTTATGTCAGGAAGGAATTCAAGATGGAACCAGCTTTTATTAAAACATATTGTAACAAGGTAAAGACAATTGGGCTAGGTTCAGGACAGTAAAATGGGATAGGCCATCACATCTCAGCCCCTCCCCTATTGCCAGGACATGAGGGCTACCAGGTGCAAACAGGCAGGGGGTGACTGACTAGGTGATGATTTGTCATTTGTTGTCATTTTTCAATCAATGTAGACCTTCCTGGAGTGTCAAGGGCAAGGTCTATCCACCAATAAGACTCTATAGTTTTGGTCTCCTCTACCTATACTGTCTGGATATCAAGCGCTATAAAATTAAGGCCTAGGAGTAAGGGGGTATCTGAGATAGGGAGGATGATTGGAGGTCCACTTCATTAGAGAAGGCCACAGGTCCTTTAATAAGGTGCCATTGGGTCAGAGCTCTACCTCAATTTCTGTTAGGTTAGGCAATTTTAAATTCCCACATTTCAGTCATTTTAATATTTATAGAGAATTAAGAGTAACAATGTCGGGAAAGAAGGGTTCATTCATTGAAAATGTAATATTTTATCAACTGGAGTAAGAGCTAATGCATAGAAAAGACTTGGACAGCTTATTTATGGAAAAGAATTATTTAAACCAGCTGCCAAAAATCTAGAAGATTGGGATCTTGAGTCAAGACTCAGGCTGATGCACAGCATAAGAGAGTGGCCACTTCTGCAAATCCTCTAACGTTTGGGAGGGCTCATGGATTTTTCAAACCTGACACCAGGAGACACAGATTCGGCCAAAGTACCTGGCATATGATGCTCTTCCATTTCAAACAGGATGATAAGATTCACTTTATTCAAAGTTCTATTCCTTTCTTGGCAATAAAAATCTCTTTGCACATTTTTGCATTTTGATTTCTTATAAAAATATCTGATATATGTTACATTTTAATCTATATTTCACTTACAGCTACCTTTATATTTATATTATTGGGCTTCTGTACAATTAAAGAATTTATTAGACTTTTCTTAATTTTTTAGATTCCCAAGAAATAAAAGCTGGGTCTCCATAGTTATGATTCTATATCTTATTGTGTTTATTCATATTGTGAGCAACCACTAGCCAAAAGGCCATCCTTTCATTGCTTTATAATTACAGTTATACCTTCCCCATAATGGGGATTAAGGGCACTGCACCCCAGCAATCTGGAAAATCTGCATAAAATGTTTTAGCCCTTCTTTTAGTACCAGAGATGAAGTCTGAATATGTTCATTTTCCTTTATGGGATGTTTACAGTACCTTAAAATTTGGATTAACGATTTGGTCAGAGCTCTGTCATCTACTGGACTTTGGGTGTCATTTGTGGTTTCTACAAAATTCCCACTTAATTTCTAATGCTGAATTGCTCTATATTGAAACTGCAAAGGCGAAAGTTGTGATGTGGAAGGGTTAACTGTAATCTATTGCAACGCTATCTTGTTCTTAACAGAAGCACCTCCACATCTTTCCTTCTGCATCCTCCCACATTCTCTCTTCCCCACCTTGAGGAGAGCTCATGTACTTCAAACCTCCACATAAGGAGAGCGTCAGCTCACACATCTCCACACCTGGCTGCACTATTTCTGACAGACTTTGCCGCTATGTCCCACTGTTTGGTGTCTTTTGCCCAAAATCTCTTCCTTTGGTGTGCTGTCTTCCCCTTGAAAGTGTAAATGCCATGGGGACAAGACAATGTCTCTTTCTATTTGAATTCCCAGGCCTTAATACAGTGGCTGGCACATATTACAGGCTTAATAAACACTCATTTACCAGTGACTACCCAAATACTCTCATCTGAGAATCTTGCTTTTTCTTTTGCTTTAACTTCTCACCATGATCCATCCATCACCAACTTTTTCAGTCTTCTTAAACCTTACTTCCTGTTACCTACTCTTGCATCCAATGACACTGATCTCCTTGTTATGCCAGGAAGAAGACACTCCATCTCGAGGCTCAGGGCATTTTCTCTGGCTCTCCAAAATGGCTGGAATTCTCTGCCTCCTCATTTTGGCCTCCCAGGTTCCTTCAACTCTCAACTAAAATCCCACCTGCTATAGTATAGGCAGCCTTTCCCAACTCCTCTTCATCCTAGTGCCTTCCCCCTTTTCATTATATCCTATATAGCAGTCTATAGCTTATGTGTACATATTTGTGTGCTTGCTGTCATCCCCATTAGATGGTAAGCTCCCTGAGGGCAGACACTACCTTTTGGTTCTTTTGGAATGATCTCTACTAGGCACAGTGCCCTGCACACAGTAGGCACTTCATAACTGTGTGTGTGAAACAACTCAAGTAATATTCAGAGACTTCTCATAGAAGCTAAAACAAAAAGGAGTCTTTATTTAAGATCTTGGGAGAAAGGTCAGTCTCCAAACATATAGATAATATGTAGGGAGTGGCAAGGCCCAGAAAGCAGAACTTTGTTATATACCCTAGTGCAAACAACCCCCAACTGCCATTGACCTTTACTCCCATTGGTGGAGTTCAGGCTCGCAATCTAAAGGCAGGAATCTAACCCAGGTACAAAGAACAAGCAAACGCTAATTTAGCCAATAACAACTCTTAAGAACACTTTTATCCTTATTTGGTGAGCACACAGTTCAGGTGATTTTTAGTAACTCCAAACTTAGACCTAGCTGTCAATCAGAAGCCCTGAGCCATGCCAAAAAGTCCTTACTTCCATTTATCCCACTCAATTCATAGAAAGGCTGAGACCCAGATTCCATGAGACGTCTTCACCATCCCACTCAACTGTTTATTGAAAAACTTCTTCCCACTGGATGCAATGTCTCCAACTAGTCTCCACAGGCAGCTCTCCCACCTTGCAATCCCTTTCATTTGGGGAACAAAAACTACTCAACTGTTGGACAACTTTTGTGTTTGACAAGGCCAACAAAGGTCAAATAAGGACCCAAAGGCTATAGTTTCCCAACTACTGCTCTAGAAGCTTGGAAAGCTCAAGATAGATAACATTATGTGAACTGATGGAAGAGATAGAGAAACTCCTGCCCAAGCATTGAATCATAGCTCACATTTAAGCAAAGGGTAAAGGTATCCAGTTGGCTGGTAAGGGATAGGAATTAATGGTCAGATTAATTTAGATTATAGGAGGTGAGTGGAAATAACAGTACGATGTAACAAATAGTGAGAAAAACTAAAATGATGCTGTATAATTTAATAATTGATTCTACACTAAAATGGACATGTTACACAAATAACACTAGCACACAGATTGCCTGCAATCACAGTTTCAGTCTTGATCTGCTCAGACAGGAAAGATAGCTTTGAAAGCATTAATAATAAGCTTTATTCCAGTCTAGTATTCTCTAACACAGTACTGCTGATAATAAGCACCAACTCCTACAGCATTCCCTAATCTCCTTTCTCATAGGAACAGGTTAGAAGTGGGGGCAACTACCCTTATACCTACATGGGGTCAATCGAGAGACAGGCACAACTTGTGCATTCAACCATAAAAGTTACCCCACTCACTGGCCAATGCCTGATGGACTATAGGCTCTGGGAGCCCCCCTGAACTATCCTAGAATCTTACCACTTGATTAGGCCTATGTCTAATACTCTAAGCCTTTCATTATTGCTAGGTGCAAATCTGTTACTCTAAAACTAGCCTAGCCCTTCATTGTCCAGCTACTTCCCACCCTCGATTCTATCAAAATATCTATGCCCAAATCTGTTACCCTTAAACTAGCCTAACCCTCCATTTTCTGTCATCTCCAAGTAGCCTTTATCTATTTCCCACTCTTAATCCCATTCCTGGAGTCTGACCTCTAGTCACCCCAGTCCCATCAAATCCTCCTTAGACTCCTCCTCAAGACCCTCCATAAAACCTTCCTCCCATCATCCCAGAACCACCACTAGATCCCTCCCACAATCTTTCTGTATTTAACATCCATCTTGTCTCCACGAGGTGCTCAGATGCAGTATAGCTCAGCAGATTGAATCTGGCTTGCTTGTCAATAGAGTATTACAAATGATCAGATTTCTTAAAACTCTACCCAATAAGGTGACTCTTTAATAAACTTTATTTTTCTTTGGCTGTAAGAAGGCTTGAGTCAAATTCATTCTAGCAGGACCTGGCAAGTCAGTATTTTGAGATCCTGAGAACCCCTAAACCTCAACATATAGTTCCCTGACTTCATCATGCCGACCTGTTTTATAGGGCAAAAAAGAAGGCATGTTGCCAGTAATAGCCTCACAAATTTACATCACCTCATCCCTGTATCTCACTTGAGTTGGTGGTCTTCTGACCCACACAGATTTGGGGGTTCGTCCGAGATTCCCCTCAATTGAGGGGTGTCTCCTCACTGGGGAACAGGATCTGGCACACACCCAAAATTTATTGGGAGACACCTGGTCCTGGTGTGGGCTCTGCACGGTTGAGGGAAAATCCCGAAGAGAGGGACTCGGAGAAACAGAAGCTGTGCTAGGGCTCCAACATTCTAAAGTGGAAAATTTAAAAAAAAAAAAACAAGCATGGCCGGCCACATGTGGAAGTCATATGTAAGTACGTGTACTCTCCTGGGGGAAGCACTTGGAAGTCTGGGGTTTATCTGTTGAGTCTAAGACTCAGGGAGTGCGGTGAAGGCTCCCAACCAAATTAGGGCAGGATAGAAACCCCAAGGGAAAGGATGCTCATGAGGAGGCTTCATGGGGTACTCTGTGGGGAGTTGGGTGACCCTCCCCATTCAGCTAAGTTCTTCTGAACTTGGAGGGTGCGGTGATGACCCTCATCAGTGTGAGGTACCTGTACATAGTCCCTTAGGCAAAATCGATGGCAAAATCGGAATGAACAACAAAAGTATAAAGAGAAAGGGCAATTAAAACCCATTGTTTTGGAGCAAAATAGAAAGGAAAATGGCCATAGACAAGACCTATTAAAATATTTGATCTAGGTGGGCAGAATGGGTTTTTCCTGGTGCTGTGAGGAAAGCTCTCCCAGGGAAAGGGAAAAAGCTTTTGGATTTCTGTATCTTTGGGTCTGTGTCTGTCTGTATCTGTGCTTCTGTGTGTGTGTATTCTGACACCTTGTAATTTCCACTATCCTGTTTTCTCTCCCTCCCTGACTCCAGTCTCTTTGGAGGAGCAGGAGGGTGGGGGTGGGGGGTGGGAAGAGAGAGAAAAATGTTTTCTTGTCAAAGTTATGTGATGGCGAGGCAAGTTGAAGAGGAGTTTCAGGTCAGAATTAGAGAGAAATAAGATATGCTCAGTTTTAAAGGGGCTTTGATCAAAGTCCACCAGAAAGGAAAGGCAAGAAAGTCTAAGCATGTAGGAAAGAGGCATGTGAAGGAAGTTTAAGGAAGGCATAATCTATTTTGCACAAACAATGTGAATAGAGGTTTTGAGAGTAAAAGGTTTGGAAACTTTTGGGAAGTTTTTGGAAAAAAGGCTCTTTTTTTTTCTTCCTCCATTCCAATTCTGGCCAAATTTGGAATGTGAAGAGACATAAGAAAGAAAGTGGCAAACTTTTCCCTTACATTCAAGTGAAATGTGTTACTACTAAATTTGATGCTTAAGATAAGTCAGAATTTATTATGCTATTTGGCACTAAGGCAAATTTGGAAAATGCATACATCTGAAAAAGAGAAAAATAATGAGCTCCCCAGTACAAGGAGAAAGGACCTAAAAAAAATCTAGAATGTGTTATACAATGCATTGTAATTATAGTTTCTCAATTTTCAGAATTAAGAACTTTAAGTAATGATCTTGTAAATAGAATTGGAAAATACTTAATAACATAAAGACATTAAATAAATCTACAGAGTTAACAAGTACTTTTTTACATACAACTACAGAGATCCTTATGTGCAATTTAGTGACCCTCATTCCTATTTGAGTTTGAAAAAAAAAGTGGCTTAAAGCTTCCAAAATGGAGAAATATCAGCAGAGAATGAGACCAATCTGAACATATTTTACCCAAAAGACTGTTACTTACTACATTCCTGAGAAACCAAAATACTTCCTAGAATAGGAATTATCTCAATAGATATAGATTTTTCTAACTTGCTGTGATTTTCCTAAGTTTGTTACTTGAAAAGTTTAAAAAGAGATTCGGTTGCAAATATACAATAGAGAGTTGGCTCCTTTTCAAAATAATTACACCCCACTGACAACAGCCCTGGACCCTTGGGCACCCTGAAGCCCACACTTCTAGGCCAACAGAGGAACCTAACCTCTCAAGCCCCCAAGTCCTTGCCCCTACACCACAGGAGCCTGGAATTTTTGCTCCAAGTTTACCTTTAATTCAGATGCTGGACTCTACAGCTTCCCAACACTCCCCAGTCTTTAGTCCCTCTCCCCTTTCCCAAATCCCTGACTCTACCACACCCGAGTCTATACCCAGGCTCTACAACTGTGGGGAGAGAAGAAAAGCCTCTACATTTGGTAAGCCCAATACATGTAATGATTTGGGAATGCAATTAATGTTATCTGAAATCTGTTTGTACTATTATTGTACTTCTAAATTGTAGTAAAATTTTCCTATATTGTAAAGCTTGAGTGAATGTTGTGAGCTAAAAATAGTGTTAGACAAAGCAATTTTGAATCTGAATTTTGTTGAAACAAAAAAAAATGAAAACAATTGTGTACAACTGGTTAAGTTACTTTCTCAGCCTTAATTGCCATTTAGAAAACCAGGTATTGGGGGGTGGAGCCAAGATGACAGCTGGAAAGCAGGGACTAGCATGAGCTCCCCACCAAGTCCCTCCAAAAACGTATAAAAAATGGCTCTGAACCAATTTTAGAACTGCAGAACCCACAAAATAGCATAGGGATGCAGGGCTCTAGCCCAGGACAGCCTGGATAGTCTCTGGGTAAGGTCTATCCCGAACAGAGATGGGAGCAGAGGGGAGAAGAGCTGAGCAGAGTGGAGCCCAGTGTGGGCAGCATGGACCAACCAGACTGGGAGCCGGGCAGAGCGTACCCTAGCACCCTGAATCAGTGAGCTGCAGCAGTTACCAGACTTCTCAACCCACAAACACCAAGG
>JAQQSZ010017837.1:0-10709 GCA_028646595.1 Phalanger gymnotis | reverse complement strand
CCTCTCTCCCTCCCTCCCTCTCCATTTCCCTCCCTCCCTCTTTCTCTCTCTTCCTCCCTCCCTTCATCTCTGTCTGTCTCTGTCTCTCTCTCCTCTCTCCCCTCCCAGCCAAGAAATTCACAACTCAACTAAATGATAACTTCAAAATATGGAGGATACAACAAGGAGAAATTCTCTTTGGAATTTAATTTTGAATACCAAGGGGAATAAAAATTACTGGCTGCTGAAGTAAAAATGACTGAAACCAGGACCTCTCTTTTATAGAGTATATGATAGAGTTGGAAAAGCTGGGCACCCTCTAAATACGGAGAGACCAACTTGCAAAGGGAAGTAATAGGAAGGATCCAATTCATTCCCCAACTAAGGATGGCACATAAGAGATCAAAAATCATAAAAGATGAAATTTTGAAGATGTAAGGAGAAAATGTTATGCTAATGAGGAAAAGGGAGAGCTGACTACTTGAATCAATTATCATCTCTATTCAGATGATTCAATCAAGCAAGCATTAAACATTGATTAATTGCTTGTTATGTGCCAGGCACTCAGCTGAGGCCTGGAGTCACAAACACAAAAGCTAGATAGTCCCTGCTCTCCCAGAGCTCACATTCTCATGGAGGAGACACCACCTATGGAAGGTTTCAGCTGCAGGTTAAATGGAATGGTGCTGAATGATTTGGGTGAAAATAACTTTAGGATCTGGGTCTACAGCAACTGTGGTGGTAGCCCCTGCAGGAGACTATTCTAGGCTGCATCTCTTCAGGAGTTGCTGCCCAGGATAATGGCTGAGGGCTCAGGGCTGTAAGTATCAATACTGCCAAGGCTTTGGGGTTAAGGATCCCCAGCAGGGTCTGAGGAGAGATGGTGGTTGAGGGGGTGGTGGTAGATTGACTTGCTTGGCATATGCTGCCTTCTGTCTCTCCCTTAGGGTGCCCTATTGCTTCAGCTAGGCTGACTAACCTGCCCTGTGTGGCAGTCAATTGGCATGTGTTGGGGATGAATGACCCCTTTTCCATAGGAATTGTTTCCCTGGGTGATGGCTATGAGGGCTGGGCTGGAAGCAGGGCCAGTGGTTTGGGAGGTGTTGCCACTCCCAGGGTTCCCACCCCTGATCTGTCTGTTGGTGGCAGTTGGTAAGCACTTGTTGCTGACAGTGATAAGGAAGTCAGAGCCCCTTCTCTGCAATGATTCCTCCCCTTAATGATGGCCACAGGAGCTAGGCTGGAAGAAGATCTGGCATATATTATACTACTACACCCTGGGTTCAGAGTTCTAGGCTATCTCTATCAGGATCTAAGGGGAGATGATGGCTAAGCCCTGGGGACAAATTAGTACATAGAAGATTTATATAGAGTGGATGGCAGAGAATCTTAGAAGAGAAAGCACTAGGGAAAAGCCTCCTGTAGAAGGTGGCATTTGAGCTCTGTCTTGAAAGAAGCCAGGGAGACTAAGAGGCAGAGGTGTGGAGAGAGCACTCCAGGCATGCGGGACAGCCAGGACAAATGTACAGAGATGGGAAATGAGAATGTCGTGTGCCAAGAACATCAAGTTGGTCAATGTAGCTAGATGGTAGAGTGTATGGAGGGGACTAGAGAGGCAGGGAGTAGTTGAGTTCTAAAGGGCTTCAAATGCCAAAGAGATAACTTTATGTTGGCGTGCATTGTAGAAGGCAGAACTGGGTCAGCCTTGTGCTTTAGGAAAATCACTTTGGCAGCTGAATGGAAAATGCATTGGAGGGGGGAGAACCTGAAGGCAGGAGGCCACTTAGGAGGCTATTTCAATAGTCCCAGGGAGAGATAATGAGGTCCAGAAATACTCCAACCTGCCTCTTCAATAATAATATCTAACTCTTGTATGGTGCTTTAAGGTTGCAAAAAAGTGTTATAGAGGTTATCTCATTTGATTCTTACAACAACCTATTGAGACAGGTGTCATTACTATCCCCATTTCGCACATGAGGAAAGTGCCACCCTGGCCACTGGCATCTGATGGCAGCATTCCACACTCAGAGTTCTCCCATGTCTTCAATGAAAGGAGAAGGATGCATTGCCTTGCCTCTTTCTTGAGGCCAAGATTGAACGTTACAATTCAAACATTTGGCCATGTTCTTTTTCATCGACATTATTTAAATACCTGAACACTGTTTTTCCTGGTTCTATTTACTTCTCTCTGCATCCCTTCACCTTCCTCATATTACATAGAAGGAAACTGAGGCCAGAGAGGTCAAAGACGGTGCAGATAGTTTGCAACAGAAGTTAGATGAGAACCTGGGTTTTCTGATGGATGGGAGTCATGCCCTTCCCCTACAGTCTGTAGTTTCTCATGTATGTTTTCTTCACATTGATTTTCATTTTGTTTTCAGATCTACATTCTCTTCCTTCCCCAACTGAGAAAGAAGGAAAACAAAACTCATTACAAATAGTTGAGCAAAACAAATTATTGCATTGGCTATGTAAAAAAAAAAAGTATGCCCTCATCTGCACTGAGTCTATCGCCTCTGTCTGGAGGTGAGCGGCTATGTCTGTCTGTATGTCAAGAACAGTGAGGAGCAGCCACTCTGCTAAAAGGTGTTTTTACACTGACTCAGCAAAGGATGACACTTGCTTATTGCCCACTCCCACCATGGCTTGGCACATGCACCCGGGATCTCTTTGGTGTTTGCTATGTATGTAAAGCTATGTGTGTGTGTGGGGGGGGGTGGGGGGTGCTGTTGGTGCCACACATCTAAGTACCGATTCAATGAATGACTATTTCTTTGGGAACCTTCAGATTACAACCCAAAGCTTTCTGGAAATGAAAGCTCCTTTTGGCTATATCTTCTTATTGCAGAAACCCCACTATGGTGCTAGAACAGTGTCATATACCCAATAGACATTCAGTAAATGCTAGCTAATGAAGGGAAATGGAAAATTGCCTTGTTCTTGTATATATTTGCCTCCAGCCTCAGGAATAATATAACAAAGCATATCAATGAATTTAGGCTTATGGCAGTGTCAAATGAAAGAAGAGAGCACATGAGAGAGATGTTACTAAGACAGGATTTGGAAACTGATGGGATATGGGAAGGGGAGACAAAGTGAGGAATTGAGGATGACACCTAGGTATCCAGCTGGGTGACTGGAATAATGATGACCTCCTGAATTGTCAGTAAAAATCCATCTATTTTAATACATAAATCTATAGGACTCAGCCAACCTGAGTTGGCTGCTGGACTCAACCATATCATTGGTCGAGTTCATATGGATGCCACCCATGGAGGGCCTTTTGATTCTACTATTGGAGTTTTAGCCATTTCATTGGGCTTTACCCAGAGTAAACCACTCTTGGGTTCATCTGACAAATCCAATAGTGCATACCTATTTTCAGACTTTGTTGTTTCTCAGGGAAGTGATGTCTACTTGCTTGATCCCAAAGTATTTTGGTAAATTTGTGACTTGCTTAGCATGTGCTCAAAGACCATCTATCGTTTCCTTTTCTTCTTTTTGATAAGGAAGCATCCATCTTTCCATAGCTGCGTTAGGGTGATAGGCCCTGTGTTTTGCTAACATGGCACAAGTTTTCATTAGAACACTTTACAAATCTGTTTTGTTCTATGTTGAAATTTCAAAAGTATTTTTCTTAAAGACTGGTATTGCTTAGGTTTCAATTGCTTTAAACATGCATATCCCATTAAGCTTTGGTTTCCAAATGCCAGTACATTTCTTGACATAGGAAGTCACAGTAATTTTCTTGACAGCTTTATGCTCAACATGCTTTGCCTGGAGAAGACCAAGGCATTTGTAAATATCACCTTCTTCCTTTGACTCAGTTGGATCTCTGGATTCAAGTTCAAAGCCTTAAGTCCCCAACTTTCCTTGGTGTGCCTTAAAAATTTTATTCTTATTGATTCCAATTGTCACTTTGATATCATTGAAGGAAGATTCCATGAGATGGAAAAGTTGTTTAGGGTATTTTTCGGTGGAGACATAACTTAATATTTTGGTATGACTCTTATAACTTAGAATCCACTCCCAATTATGTTTCGCAGAGATTATATTGGGCTTGAGACTGAGCCATAAAAGGCTTAAACTGCTTCCCTGAAAGATGCCACATTTCAATGTCAACTGCTCTTGATAGTGTGGTGATTTTTAAAAAAGACGGAGCTTTTCTTTTCACATGGCCTAGATTTCCCATTATGTATCTTTCTCCTTCCTCCTAGTTCATCACAACTAACCAACATATCAAAAAAGGCTGCCATTACAGTCAGTGTTTCATACTTAAAAGTCCTTGAACTCTGTGAAGAGGGTGGGGGAGATCTGGTGGTGTCTTTTAGACAGAGGACAGTTTTCCAGGTGGAGATTTCCAGTCCTCTCACTGTGCTAGTTGTATATTCGCAGTGACACGACTAAGCCATGAGTGTGGAACTGAGTCAAAAGCTTTACCATGATCAATAAAGGTAGCAAAAACCTGCGTGTGAGTCTGTTTCACTGCTCCTTAGCTGTGTGAGTTCGAGCAAGTAAATCCCTTAACTTCTTGGAACCTCAATTTCCTTATCTGTAGAATGGCACTAATCATACCTCTTTTATCTATCTCATCTAGAGCACTGTGAAGTCGTTAGGAGGCTATATAAAAGCATTTTGTAAACCCTAAAGCCCTGAGGGAAACGTGAACAAGGGTCAGGAACTAACCGTTCTTTTCATATTCTAACAAAGACATCACCTCATGAATCCCTCCTTGTATCCTTAAGCAAGAAATAAAGAAGATGAAGGATTCATTTGGAAAGACCACCCAAAACGAAACTGCTTTTGCCCGGTTCACACCCAGTCCAGAGGTGATAAGGCCTATAATAAGCCTGGTGCTCTTCTTTTCTCATAAAGCATACTGTTAACCTTCCAAGTTGATGCCTTTCCATGAGCAGGCCGTTTTATATGGAAATCTCTGGATTTCACATTCATATATCTCTCGAGCACTTCTCTGTCCATGCCCAAATCTCCCATGAGCACACTCCTGATGGATTTTTGCCGATGCTGATTTAGCCTACTTACACAGCTAAGCCATTTCCTGTGCCTGCATGGAGTGTCTTCTAAAACACGAAGATCTAAATGAGGGTAGTGCTGGCAGCCTGGAGAAATATGAAGAATGAGGAGATTTGCAAAAATAATGGGGAGATCTTTGTTATCCTCTGGAAATGAAGCTCTTACTTCTCTTTACTCTAAGACTGGCATATTTAAAAGCAAACCGTGTGCAGTGATGAAAGGGGATCTGTCTTTAGACTTCCCTTGGTTGGAGTCTTAGGAAATGCACAGAAGGAGTCAGGTCTTTTGTTTTGTTTTGTTTTAGCCTTTTGCTTTCAGTGCAAAGGAGGAAATCTTTGCAAGGGAGATTGTCAGTGTGTGAACAAGGTTGTACTTGATGTCAGCATCAGGAGTTCCGTGCTTGCCACACATCTGTGAGCTCAGGATAATGTTTCTTACCTATTGTGAGGATTAATTAGTGCCATAGGAAAGCTCATTACTATTAATTTAATCCCCTAAATTCACTGTATTCAAGCAGCAGGAGAATACAGTTACAAACAATTTATATCCTATTTTTAAAAAGTTGCCTTACTGAGCATCTCAGAAACTGTGATGAATTGTAAGGCTCTCTGGATAGGGAATCAGAAGACCTGGGGGATACAGATAGTCCAAGCCACGTGCTGGCTTTGTGACCCAGACAAATCACTTCACCTTCCTGCAACTCATTTTCCGATCTGAAAAATGGGGATATTTCTTGTACCATCTATCTCATGGGATTGTTTTTAAGGATTAAATGAGCTATTACTATAAATGTCAGCTTTCATTCATTCACTAAACATTACTAAAATATTAAGTCTTTTCCCCCTCCCTTTCTGGAGAACATTTAGTCTCAGGCCCTTTCCTCATGGAGGAGTCCAATTGGGGTATAAGATTCAAGCACAGGTACCTATAATATATGGTATTATCACATGAGAGGTGCCCATCAAAGTGCTATGTGAGTTCACACAGGAAAGTTACTTTTTATGAGTACTAAATTTGATTTTAAATACAGACAGCTAGATGGCACAGTGCTGGACACGGAGTCAGGAAGACCTGAGTTCAAATTTGCTTTCAGATACTTAGTAGCTGTGTGACCTTTGGCAAGTCACTTAATCACTGCCTGCTTCAGTTTTCTCAGCTGTAAAATGGGGATAATAATAGCACTCACCTCAGTCTTGTTGTGAGAATAAAATTCGATGATGTTTGTAAAGTGCTTAGCAGAATATCTGGCAAAATATTGTTGGTCAATCCATAAACATTTATTAAGTACCTACTATGTGCTAGGTACTATGTTAAGCACTGGGAATACAAAAAGAGGGAGAAGACAGTCCCTGCCCTCAAGGAGCTCCCAATCTAACGGGGGAGACAACATGAAAACAAATATATACAAAGCAAGCTATAGACAGTATAAATCGGAAGTAATTAGCAAAGAGAAGGACACTAGAATTAAGAGGGCTTGGGAAGGGCTTCCTGTAGAACGTGGGATTTTTGATGGGACTTAAAGGAAGCCAGAAGTCAAGAGGTGGAGATGAGAACAGAGAACATTCCAGTCATGGGGTATAGGGAGCCCAGAGCTGAGAGATGGAGTATTTTGTTTGTGGAACAGCCAGGAGGCCAGTGTCAGTAGATTGTAGAGTACAAGTTGGGGAGTAAGGGGACTAGATTTCAAAGGGCTTTGAATGCCAAACAGAGCATTTTGTATTTGATTCTGGAGGAAGTAGGAAACCATTGGGGGGTGGGGCAAAGAATATGCACTATTCAACCTTCACTTTAGGAAAATCACTTTGGTGGCTGAATGAAGGATGGATTAGAGTGGGCAAAGACTTGAAGCAGGCAGACCCACCAGAAGCTATTGCAATAATCGAGGCATGAGGTGATAAGGACCTGTACCAGCATGGTGGTAGTGTCCAAGGAGAGAAGGGGGCACATTTGAGAGATGTTGCAAATGTGAAGTCGACAGGCCTTGGCAACAGATTGGATATAGAGGATGAGTGATAGTCAGGGGTTGAGATTGTAGGCCTGAGAGACAGAGGATGGTGTTGTCTTCTTACAGTACTAGGAAATGTAGGAGGGGGAGAGGGTTTGGGGGGCAGGGAACTAATGAGTTCTATTTTGGACATGATGAGTTCAAAACGTCTACTGGACACCCAGTCTGAAAAGCAGTTAGAGATGTGAGACTAGAGGTCAGCAGAAAGGTTGGCGCAGGATAGGTAGACTTGAGAATCATCAGCATAGAGGAGATAGTAATTAAGTAAAGTAATGAGATTTGCTGAGATCACCAAATGAAGTAGTGTAGAGAGAGATGAGAAGAAGGCCTAGGGCAGAAGCTGAGGGATACCTATAATTAGAGGGCATTGTCTGGATGAGGATCCAACCAGGGAGACTGGAAGGAGAGGTCTGATAGGAGGAGAACCAGGAGAGAATGATGTCCTGAAAACCTAGAGAGAAGAAAGTGTCAAGGAGAAGAGGGTGATCGACAGTGTCAAAGGCTGCGGAGAGGTCAGGGAGAATGAGGATTGAGAAAAGGCCGTTGCATTGGGCAACTGAGAGATCACTGGTAACTGAGAGAGCAGTTTTGGTGGAAGATGAGTTCTAGTACATTCATGTACCAAAGTTTATTCAGCTATTCAACAATCAGTGACGATAAAGTTAAGATTGATTCCAATTGCTCTTACAAATAGCAGTGCTAGGAACATTTTTGTATAGATTTTTTTTCATTAGTAACACTTTGGGGCACAGTCTTCCCAGTGGGATCACTGGTTCCAGGGGTATAGACATTTTTGTAGCTGTTACTGCCTTTCACAATAATGATAATAATGATAGCTAGTATTTATATAGGGCAGCTAGGTAGTCCAGTGGATAGAGCACTGGGCCTGGAATCAGGAAGACCTGAGTTCAAATCTGATCTCAGACACTTACTAGCTGTGTGGCCCTGGGCAAGTCACTGAACCCTGTTTGCCTCAGTTTCCTCATCTGTAAAACGAGCTAGAAAAAGAAATGGCAAAAAACTCCAGGATCTTTGCCAAGCAAACCCCAAACAAGGTCATCACTGAAGAGTCAGGACATAACTGAAAAGGACTAAACAACAAAAACAGAAGTATTTATATAGCACTTTAAGGTTTGCAAAGAGCTTTACATGCTATCTCACTTGATCGTCCAACTGATCAGTGAGGTGGATGCTATGATTATCCCCATTTTACAGATAAGGAAACTGAGGCAGAGAGAGGTTGAATGACTTGCTGAGGATCACACAGCTATTAAGTGCCTGGGGCAAGATTCAAATTCTGGTCTTCCTGACCACCACTTCAATACTCTATCCACTGCACCATCTAACTTCATTACATAAAGATGGTACCATAAAGAATGAATTCCCACCTCCCCTGGCAGTATGCTAGCTTGTCTGGTTTTCCACAGCTGTACCAACATTGTATTTGATCTTATTTTGGTATCTTTAGCAATTTGAGAGCTGTAAAGTTGTCCTTTAGAATTATTTTAATTTGTATTTCTCCGATCATTGCAAAATTTGAAGACAATGATGATTATTGTTTCTTATTTGAAGAACTGGGTTCTGGGCAGGCTTCATAGAAGAAATGGCCTTAATTTGTTAGGCTTTAGAAGATCAGTAAGAAAAACAAAAGAAATTAAGTAAGAATTCAACAGATGAAGGGGAAAGAGGGATTTCAGGCATAGGGACAATGTGAGCATGAAGGCAGGAGAGAGCCCGGCGTGTCAGTCAGTTCAGGCAGAAAGCAAAAGGCATGTATCATGCTGAGTGGAGTGTTTACTTTGTGTGGACTGTAATAAGAAGAATAGCTTTAAGGTTTGCAAAATGCTTTACATATATATGCGTGTGTATGTGTACATGTATATGTATGTATGTATGTATGTATGTATATCTCATTTGATCCTTACAATAACCCTGCAAGAGTAGTATTATTATCCCCATTTTACTGATGAGGAAACCGAAGCAGACAGTGGTTGAGTGACTTGCCCAGGGTCACTCAGCTAGTAAACATCTCACTCAGGATTCATGCTCAAATATTCCTGACTCACTGCGGAGGGGTGGAGTGAGTTGAGAACCTAGTGGCATACTGGGATTTGAAATGTTGAGGGTTAAGCATTGCCACTCAACCCTGAGAGTAATGTGGACTATCTCTGATTACTGAATCCACTCCCAGAACCTTTTAAAAGGGCACACTCAGCGTCTGTGAGGGTAGACCTAGAGGAAAGCCACCCCAGCAGTGAGATACGGTTTTCAGCCCCACCTGAGGCATAGGAAAGATACTGGAGGCATAGGGGCAACACATGACAGGAGAAACAGAAAGAAGAGTTCACTTGTTTCTCAAAGAAGGGAAAAATCAAGGTGGCCCAATGTATTGGCAGGTATCTCAGAATGGAACTGGGCCCAAAGTGACACTTGTTCCAACCTCTTCAAGGATCGAAGGAACTTCCAGAAGGGCTCCTTCTCCCCTCTTTCTCAATTCTCCTCCACATGCCTGATTAATCATAACAGGCACTGTACCCCAATACACTCCGCTCTCTTCTTCCACCCAAGTGTTTCCTGTATCCTGATTATGCCTCAACTATATAGAAGCCAGGAGCGAGCTGGAGAAGCACAAATTTTGTTCAAAATCTCAGTCTGAGTGGTAGGGATTTTCCTAAGTGGGTACTCTGAGCTAGGGTGACTTTTATGAATAACTTTTTGTCATGATATAAACTCCATAAAATGGCAGAGAAAACAACTATGTGAATCTGAGGTTGATTATATCACCCCTAGGCTAACAGCTAATAAGCAATTATTACATCTCCAGAGAGGAGAGGGGCTGGGAGGAGAGGGTGGTAACTTAAGATCAGATACTACTTTAAGTGCCCCCCCTCCCCCAAGGAGAAAATAAGTGAGGCTTGGGAAGGTTGATGATGAAGGGAGAGCAGAAAGGATTAATTTAAGTATCTTCCTCGGTGTCACAGCTGGTGTTACCAGTGACTTTAAATAAATAAAGGCCTGCAGGTACATAAAAGGAGATGACATGGAAGCGATGGGGTGAATGACATTGAACAACTATTCTCCATTTCTTTCAGAAGAAAAAATAAATAGTAGAGTGGGAAGCACGCTGGATTTACGCTGGAACCCTGATTTTGCTACTCACTAACCTATATGATCTTGGGCAAACTGCTTGATGTTTCTGGGTCTCTGTTTCTTCATCTGTAAAATGGGGGTGTGTGAACAGAACATCTCTAGACTTTATAAAACCTATAAAAGGGATTTAGATTGGAAAGTGATGCCCATAGTAAGAGTTCACAGATGAGGACAACTAGAGACAATGAAAAGTGGGTTGCAACTGGCCCAGTTACAAGGCTGTCATGCTGAGATCTCTTCTCTCTCCATGATTACCAGCCTATACTCAGGTACTTCTTCATAAATATGGAGCTGTGCCTGGGTTCTTGAAGCCTCTGCTAGCTTTTCAGGCTGTTAGTTCCTACTGAGTGGAGAGGATTTCAAGTATAGATATGATGATGGAGTAACTTAGTCTCATTGTTAAAAAGCTGGCCATCAAGGGATGAACTGGGTTTTTTTTTAATTTTTTATAAATTTTATTTAATATATTTAGTTTTCAGCATTGATTTTCACAGGAGTTTGAATTACAAATTTTCTCCCCATTTCTACCTTCCCCCCCCCC
>JAQQSZ010017836.1:0-10709 GCA_028646595.1 Phalanger gymnotis | reverse complement strand
TCATCAGTTCCCCCCACAATTCTAGGATTACTTGCTGTTAGCAGTTGAAAGCAGGGTACTTTGGGTGATATAGTTATGCCTTATGCTCCACTCTCCATATAGTGAGGATTTGTCTACCAACCTTTAGGATCTATAAGTTATTAATCAGGAGTGAGGCAATTCCCATTCAGTGAATAGGCCTCTTTCAGAAATGAGTCAAGGGTTACATTCACTCTGAGCCAGGAGGGCACTCCAAACCCTGAAAAGGCCTTAGCTTAAAAGGGCCATGGTCTCCCACTGCACCCTGGGCCATCTCCAGTCGTCCTGATGAATATCTAGCCACTGGACTCAGATGGCTGCAGAGAAGAAAGTGAGGCTGGTGACTTTGCACAGCCCTCCTTCACTGAAATCAAAGTCAATTGCAAGTTATTTCTTCATCTCCCTGATGTCATAGTCCTCTTTGAGAATGAAGGACAGACCACACACAATATTAGTCAGGAAAGAATAGTAAATATTTCAATGTGTTGTTGGAGCTATGATATCATCAATATTGATACTCTCTTCAGTGATTCATTTCACAATTAACTCATGCCTAGCCTTCTCGCACAATTTTAATCCATATTTTAAATTTACCACAGGGGACATAGCCAATATTAATTTTTCAAAGGGAAAATCTAGTTGTAGAACCATTTTTCAATGCTTCATGCTTTAAGGGATTCAATCTTCCATAGGTTGCCATATTACCAGTGGGAAAAGGAATGCTCTCCCCGAAATTCGTTCTTCTGAGATGATTCATTCTCCTGGAATTGCATCTTGCCTGGAGTACCTTTCACAACTTTGTATCCCAGCAACTGGATCCACTCAACCTCTATAGCTCTGGTCTATCTCTACTTCTCAAGCTGCTGTTTGATGAGAAACTGTCTATAAAATTCCCCCCCCCGCCAATTTTCTGCTATCATTCTGATCTTGGCTACATTTGTTTTATTCATACCAAACCTTTTTTAATTTAATGTAACAGAAATTATCCAAACTCTACCTTTCAATATCATTATTATCGGCCATTAGGTAAGCCCCAAATCAAGGTCCTTAGTGAATATCAATTCCTGCTTTTATGTACCAATTCTCCAATGACCGAATAGCCATGGTAAGTATTCAGTCTGGCAATGCAGAATGATAATTCAACAATGTTACTTCAGAATGTTCAATTACACAATTTACTTCAATACCACCGTATTTCACTTCAATGAAGTTTCTTTACTCTGTTCAATACACTTTGAGTTTTGCATTTTGTGCTCAGTATTAAATGTGACTTCGGCAATAAACCAAAAATAATGATATTTTCACAACCAAGGGTTACAATGATTACTTAAATAAACTCATTTGGCATGAGAAGAGATTTTGTACTAAAATATTTTTTGTCAAATTATAGCCTAGACTTTAGAAAACAAAATAAGAAAACAAAAACCTTAGTGTTACTTGTGTATGCAGTTTACACTTTGAAATATCAGTGTAGCCTAGATGCTCTTCTATCCTTTTCTTAATGATTAAAATTCAAAGGAATTGTTGCCATATCAGAGCACTTAGCTTTCATTTGAACAAATGCTCCCCACCCCTGAAAAAAGTCTTGTTTAATCCATAAATGTCAGAAAGGAACAAACACAAATATAAAAACTACATTCCTGATAATTCTGAAAATGGAGCCTCTGGAACTCCCCAGGTTTAGATTGGCTATTTAAGGGCAATCAATGTCCCACCAAGAATAATAATTTTAAAATTTCCTTTCTTCTACTAGCCTATGCAATATTCACCAATCCAGCTCTAAGAATATTTTATCAAGACCTGAAATGATCAAAACAAAAAGAGGAAATTGTGGTAGTTGTGATAAAAGCTTCCTACAGAAACTTTTTGAGGGGGTGGTGAAAATATGCTTCATTATATAGGTAAGTGGGACAGGGAAACTATTATTCTACAACTATTTTCAGTGGGAAAATAGAGATCTGCTAATCACTCAAGGGCAGGATAGAATCTTCCAAAAACTGTGAATTTGTCTCTGTGGTCTTCAGGATTTCCTTAGGATTGGTAGAACAGTATCACATACTAACCTTTTGTCCCCGTATTCCAGCCACAGACTATGGCTTACCTTTCTGTCTTTTTTCACTCTTGGATTTCTGGAAACCTCACTCAAATTTTTTTTTGCTCCTTTTTCTCTGCATGATTTCCTCCTTTCTCATCTTTGTAAAACTTCACATGCTACTTGAGACAATCTCTGGTTGTAAGTGCTTCCTGAAGCTTTCTCCAAGAAAAATCAGCATTTGGCCTATGGGCATTTGAAAATGTGCTAAAGCTATCATTTAGTGGCATTATATATGCTACTGAAGAATTTTAAACTGTTATATCTGTGAGAGGAAGAACTATAGATAACATGGAAATGTCATACACCATAAATTATTGTTGGTTTGACCAATCAATGACAGGAAGCATAGAAATGAAAGGGCATTGGTACTGCTTCAGTGAATGAAGCACTATTTTACACACGCACACACACACACGCATATATACACACATATGTGCATATGTGTATATGTGCATATATACACATATGTACATATATACATATGTGTATGTGCATGTATGTATGTATACACATATATATACATGTATATACATATACATTTATATAATATATACATATATACATAAAGATAGATGTGATAGATATAGAGATATATCTTTATATCTATATACATATATAGAGATATATCTATATCTATCCATCTATCTATATCTTTACACAAGCCAGTGTTCTTCTTTTATATGTCATGGTGAGATTGGCCAATGAGGCCCCATGCACAATATGCTGTCTTTTGTTCCAGTCTATGTGTATGTAGGTTTAGTGAGCCTTCTTCTAGGTACATTTAATGGAAAGGCCTTTTCTCCCACTTGAGATATTGTATCCCCTGATCGTTTCCTGTTGGCTTGGCTTACTACGTGGTAATGAAAATGCCTTTTAGTTAGCTGCTGAGTTGGTGCTGGGTGCACATAAAAAATATGAGGTGATCTTCCATTGTATTCCCAGAGAGATTTTGAGGATAAGAAACTTCTGTAAGCTTCTGGGTGGGGGGAAAGCCAAGAACTCTAGCAACTACGCCTCCCTACCAGACTGCCATGTTTCTGGGAATGCAAGGTACGTCTTTTCTTGGTGTTTACTTTTTTTTATCATAGATGACTAAGATGAGAGTGCTCGGGTGACTGGTGAGACATAGAGATTTATCACAGCTAAACAAGTGACCCTGATCACTCAGAATTCTGTATCAAGTGGCAGTAGTAATTGAGCAAGGTAAGCAAGACAATAAGAATTTATTAAGCATTTACTATGTGTGAAGCAATGTGCCAAGCGTTGGGGATATAAATACAAAAATGACAGACAGTTCCTATCCTTGAGGAGCTTACATTCTAACAGGGGAAAACAACCCACAAAAAGGAACTAAAATAGGGGAGGTATCTGTAATGGAAGCTTCACTACTAGAAAGCCAAGAAAAAACTGGGAAGGGAGTGAAATTTGACTGATCTTGACTCTTCCACAAAATAGGGGTTCCAGGAAGAACTCACCAAGGAGAGAAGAAGACTGGCCTGATGGAGAGATATTCCAGGGTGAGAAGGCAAGAAGAATAGTTAGATATTCCAGGGTGAGGAGGTCCCTGGTGCTGAGGAAAATTTAGAATGAGACGACAACTAAGACACAGTACTGAATTCCAGAAAGTCAGGAGCAGAGGCAGGAGGGGAATGAAAGTTAACTGATCTGAGCAAGAGAGAGATTCAGCCACTTGGTACATAGTACAAAGAAGTTAACTTGATGAGGATTCTGAAGCACCCTGCCATGCTGCCCAATCATACCTCAGCCCCTTTGGGGGAGATATTTTGTAGCAACTACTTTATGCTTTAATCCACTATCCCTAGGGATTGAGTTTGTGTGTTTAAGGGAAAGAGTGTACCCTAAGTTTGGGGGATGTTGTACTTTAGTCTTTGCTACACCTTCCCAGTAAATATATTTTTGTAAAAACTGTTTGATATTAATTGGTTAATTACTACTAGTAGATGAAAAAGTTGGACTTAATGTGAACACATTGCTAGATGAGGATAGCTTGATGGTCTTGTTGGTGGTCACATCCACTGGAGTTAATTCAATTTGGACAGAATGCCATACCATCTAAATATTGACCTACCTGGCCAGAAGTCATTTCCTGGTAAATACATACATTTGGCTCTACTCAGGCTGGTGATTTGAGGGATTAGCAATTTTAGAAAATGATAATAGCTGATATACTGTGTTTTAACGTTGGCAAATGACTTTACATATAGTTTCATGTAATTCAAGGGGCAGAGAGTAGAGATATCCATCTCCTTAAGTTAATTACGAAAAGACTCACAGAATCACATTTTGGGTTTGGAAGAAGCTTCAGAGGCTGGCTATGTAGTCCGAACTAGACCAGAGCAAGAATTCCCATCTGCGAAATGCCTGGCAAGTGGTCATCCAGGCTTTTATTTAAAAGCTCCAGTGAAGAACAATATACTTACAAAGTTCTCCCTCTCATGTTAGCTCTATTTGTTAGAAAAATTTTCCTCGTATCAAACCTAAATTTGCCCCTCTGCAACTTGGACTTGTTCCTAGCTCTTCCCTTGGTGATTAAGCAGAACAAGTCTAATATCTTTTGTATATGGTAGGCCTTCAGAGACTTGTGCAAAGCTTTCATCTCAAGGGTATTGGTTAGACTCTAATTGCTATATCCAATTCTACATATTCACTAATTATACCTTTAATAATATGTTCTAGAATTTTGCCAAGAACCAAAGTCAAATTCATTGCCCAATGCTATATAGACTACATTCCTTTACTTTTTAAAAATGAGGTAACATTTGCCTTTTTCGATCCTGTGTATCTCACTTGTACTTCTTTCAAAGATCATTGAAAATAGCTCAGTAATAAAATCTGCTACTTTAAGTTTTTTTCAATGAAAAAATATTATTTTCTCTCCATACCAATACCCAATCCTCTTAAGAAAAAAAGAGAAAAAAATACATAACCTTTATAATAAATACACATAGTCAGGCAAACAAATTCCCATTGGCCATGCCCAAAAATGTATGTCAATTTGACATTTTAAGTGCATTTCCTTTCTAGCTTTTGGATAGCATTATTCACAATTCCTCTGGTATCATGCTTGACCTTAACTGTGTTGATGAATATTCTCAAGTCAAAGCTGTTCATATAAAAATATTTTTAGTTATTATAAAAATGGTTCTCCTGATTCTTTTCACTTCAACTTACATAATTTTAGTAGTGTTCTCAGTTGTCTCTGAAACTTTTCCTTTTATTATTTCTTATGGCATGATAATATTTTGTTACTTTTTATACCACCAGTTGCTTAGCCATTCACTAATTAATAGACAATATCATAGTTTCCTGGGATTTTTTGCCAGCACAAAAAGAGCTGCTATAAATACATACATACGTATGTGTGTGTATCCTTTTCTTCTTTATTTGATTTCTTTATGGTATGGACCTAATAACAGTAGGATTAGTGGATCAGATGGTATACACAATTTAGTAACACTTTTGGCATAGTTCCAAATTGTTTTCCAGCCATTAAACTAGGTCAGTTCACAGTTCCACCAATAGGTAATTAAAGGTGCTTATTTTCCCATAGCTCCTCCAATATTTGTATTTTTCGTTTTTGGGGGGTCAGCTTTACCAATCTGATGGCCATTATGCAGAACACTAGTTGCTTTAATTTGCATATATTTAATTATTATTTTACTTATTTAATTTTTAATTATTAGCTGAAGTATTTTTATATAGCTATTGATCATTTGGCTTTCTTCCCTTTAAGACTGCCTTTTCTTATCCTCTGATCATTTATCAATTAGGAAATGACTCTTAATCTTATAAATTTAAATCAGTTCTTTATATATCTTGAATATGAAACCTTGATAAGAGAAATTTGCTGTAAAGATTTTTCCTGAGTGACTGTTTCCCACTTAATCTTAGCTACTGTTTATGCAAAAAAATTAAACTTATATAATAGGAATTATCTATTTAATTTCCTGTGATTCTATCTCTTGCTTGGTCATTAACTCTTCCCATATTCATATATACAAAAAGTAATTTTTTTCCTTGTTCTTCTAATGTTTGGCATGGGTCCTTTTGTATCTTAATTATGTATTAATTTGGAACTCATTTTTCATATGGTGTAAGGTTTTAGTATATACCTAGTTTCTGCCTGACTTCCATTTTCTGAGAATATTTTGTCAAATAGTGAGTTTTTGCTACATTAGCTGATGTCTGATGGTTTATTCAATAGGAGGGAGGCTTCTAGGCTTATTTGCTTCTGTTTGTTTTATTCCTAATATATTCAACCTATATATATATGCATATCTATATATATATATATATATTTAACTAGTACCAAATCATTTCAACATTTACTCCTTTTTGGTAACTGCTAGGTCTCTTCCTTTCTCATTTTTCTTCATTATTTCCATTGATACTTCTCTCTTTTTCTCCTCCAGATGAATTCCATTATTATTTCCTTTATTTTTTTCTAGCTTTATAAAGTAATTGCTTTGTAGTTTGTTAAGGCACTAAATAATAAAATTAACTTAAGGAGGATTCTATTTTGTAATCTCTTAGCTTGGCCCAACCATGAACAATTAACATTTCTCCAATTATTTAGTTCTGCCTTTATTTCCATAAACAGTGTTTTGTTGCTGAATTCAAATAGTCCTTTTGGTTCTTTTGGCATCTAACATATAGATAATCTAACATAAGTGACTTGAAACTATTCAAATTAATTCAAGAAGCATTTGTAAAGTACCTACTATGAATCAAGCCCTGTTCTGAATGATCTGCGTGCAAAGACAAGTGTAGATTAGTACATATTTGCAGCAAGCTAAAATTCTGTTCAGGAATAAAAATGTACAAAAATAATTATAATACAAATAAAATTGAGGAGCAAGAAGAACACTAAAAATGGAGGGAGGACTGTGGTGAATCATGGAGAGTTTTGTTTTTGGATTGACACTTAAAGCGATCTTTGAAAGAAGAAAAGGATTCTGAGAAGTTCAGATGAAGGAAGATATTCTGCATATGAGAAATGGCTTAGGAAATACTTAAAGAGGGGAGGCAGAATTCCAAGTTCAGAAACAGAAATAAATTTCCTTAAGTTTATCAAGGGGCATAATATGAAATAAACCTGGAAAGGTAGGTCACTACCAGATGATCATGCCAGGTTAAAGAATTCATATTTTATCCCAGAGGCAATGGGCAATTATTACAAGGTACTGAGCATAGAAGTAAAATGCGCAGACCTGTGCCTTCAGATTTTGGTTTGTGGAAGATTGGTAAAGGTTAGATTATAGGATCATGAGACTGGGAGCCTGGTAATCAATAGCACAGGTGAAAGTTGAGAAGTGATGAGGACCTAAATAAAGGAGCTTGCTATGTGACTTTAGAGAAGGGATCAGATGTGGGGGATGCTGTGGAAGTATAATTAAATAACCAAGGGCAGCAAGGTGATTTCTTATTTTCCAAGAAAAGAATACTATCATTTCTTTGTTCTTTTTCTTGAGTCCAAAGATAATTCTTCTTGCTAAAGACATTACAAGCAAAATAAGAGGTGAGTAGTTCTGCCTTTTCTTTGTCATCTATTGTCATCATCACCCAAGAACCACCCAAGGCAGATGAGCAGGCTTTTCTTTGATCTTTCTCTTTTCTGTGATATATCTAAACAGCAAGCCATCTTATTTGCCTCACATTTCCTTGTCAGCCTCAGACTCTTTTAATCATTTGTAGTCCTGACATTATTTTTGAAACATCATGTCAGAATTTTGTCTTGGTCTTCCATTATTTGGCTTTGCTTCCTTCTTTCGTGTCTTTTAAAAATCTAATTTGGTTGATGAATTCCCTGTGCATCTATTCAGTTAAGTCAGGTCAACAAGCATTCATTAAACACCCTATGTGTCAGAAACCATGGTAGGCACTGGGGATAGAAAGAGAGGCAAAAAACAGTCCCTGCTCTTAAGGATCTCACAGTTTAATGAGAGAGACAATAAGTAAGTAATTATGTCCTAATAATTATAATAATAATTATATATGTATATATCCATACGCACAGTCAATAGACTGGAGATAATCTCAGGGTGGCATTAGCATTATTGTATGTTTTTCTTAATATCATTCATCATTTACAGTTAATGTTTTCCTGATATCATTGATTGACTCCATAATTAGGACCCCAGTGTATTTAACCAAGTTATTTTGATTAGCTTTTACACAGGGATGTTTACTAAGAAGACATGATAAGAACAAAAATACAAAATTTCTGCCCTTTTCCACTCACTCAGTAGCATACTCTATCTGATACTATCTTGGTCCCTTGAGAGAGTGGGTCAAACTTAAACTGTTTGCTGTAAAGCATCTGCCTCACCAAGTTCACATCCAAATGTAGCATTACCAACAGATGAAGTTACTCTAGAAAACAATCTTTTTAGATAACTCTCCCTTTTCTTATTTTTTGGAATTATTTCTTTTTGTGCCATCATTTACATTTGGAAACTTCTCATCTTTCCTGTTCTGATTACCCCTGTAGAATGTTTGTACATGGGATTCCACCTATCCTTTCTGCGAAACCATATTGCTCAATAGGTGGCTATTTTCTTGGAAGACGGTGATTGGCCTATCAGATAGCCTTACCCTCCCCCCTAGACAGGATTGAAGGTGAAACAAAGAGAAAGGTTGTAGTGTGGGTGTACCTGGAAGAAGAAGTCAATGAAAGTGTATCGTGTCAGCAATTCTTGGAGCTCTCCAATCCATCTGAGGAAACAATCTGGGTTATTCACTGTTTTACAGGAAGGCATATGGCTCCATCTCCTTATTGATCTATTTGCCCACTTTCTGCAAGGTTTCAAAGGCTGCTGTCAATAGAGCAAAATTCTGTAGAGGTCTCTGTGCCTCTGTAGGGATGCTGATGTGAAACTAACAGCTCATCTAGTTTATGAGCTCAAGTACAGGATATAGATGGTTTGGTTCATAGTATGTGATGATAATGTCATCTCTAGTGTGTGATTATAGCATGTGTACTAGTGATTAAGGAACAATTAATGGACCAAAGAGAAGAGTATCCTTATGTCAAGATTGTGGTCCAAGGAAACTGAGGACCAGGAGGCTAAAGTGACTTGCCTACAGTAAACCATAGACCAGATTTGAATTCAGGTCCTTTGGTTCCAAAACAGTGTTCTTTCCCACTGTACCATGCAAGTTAGACTAGAAATCCAGTCTACTTTATCCTTTAAAATAAATTATCCAAATCTCTTTGAAAACTTCAATTTAAGGGGCATTTCTACCATCTAATACTTTTTATACCTTATGGGATTAAGATTTCTGGACCATAGCTTACACAAAGAAATCACAAGTAGACAAACCTTGATGCTCTTCTCAAGGGAGAGCTGTAAACAGAAAAGTGAGTAGGAGAGAGAAAGAGAAAGGGGAAAAGAATGGAGATATATCAGCCAAACCAGATACCAAAGAGAGTGAAAGGTATAACATATGAAGAAGACTATGAGTAGAGAAGTTCAGTTATGCAAAGAAAACAGAATCGAGTAAGTGATACAACAGTAAAACCCATGGTTTGAGTCATTTATCACTACGCTACTACTATTACTTCTACTAATAACTCACATTTATATAGCACTTTGAAGTTTGCAAACACTTTGCACATCCTATACTATATAATAAGATTCCCACAACAACCTTTTGAAGTACAGTACATATTAATGGTATGATTAGCACCCCCCCTTTTTTTTTTTACAGAGGAGGGAACTGAAGGCTAGAGAGGTTGAATTAATTGTCTTTCATCACTCAGATAATAACTTTCAGAGACATATTTTAACCAAGGTCTTCTAGTCTCTGGTTCCAGGAATATATAAACAAGTTGAACTAGAGACCCTAACAGAATTAGGAAGATTTGACCTCAGAAATATCCCCCTGAAGTGTGATCACAATGGGACTCGTATCTGGTATATGGTTCTGAAAGGATATACATCCTTTATGCAAAAAGATGTCTAAGTAAAGCTTTATTTGCTTATAGCATCTTCTGACCTTTCCTTTCAATATGACACTAGTTTGCTCAGCTATAATTAGTAAATGACTGCTTTAAGTTGTAATGCAAACAGAAGCTGCCCTTAGCCATACTTTTGGAGGTTCTCAAATAGAAATCTAATTACCAGTTGGTTGGCACTTTTCCCCCTACTTCTATACTGTTGTAGCTGATCAGACCTCAGGTGCCTCTTCCTCTCCTCCCCAGAGATATTTCTACAAGTGATCTCTAGTATTCAATAAGCACTTATTAAATACCCACTACATGCCAGAGAGAAGGCTAGTCACTAGGAATACAAAGTTAAAAATGAAGTAGCCCCTGGACATCAGGAGCTTAAATTCTATTTTGGAAGAAAGCAACAGACAAGCACATACAAAATATTTACAAATTAAATGCATGATAATTTAGTAGGGGAGAAATTATAAGATGGATCAAATAAGGAATGATCAAGGATAGGGAACTTGAACTATGATTTGAAAGAAAATATAGAACGTAAGAGGGTAACATGAGGATAGAGTACATTCCAAGGTAGGGCCACAGCCTACATAAAATATAGATATAGGAGATGGAAAATTGTGC